>JXSR01S002129.1:37517-53905 GCA_000969725.1 Ophiothrix spiculata
TTCGGGAATCCCGAGTCCCGCCCGAAAAACCAACTCGAGTCTCGGGAGCAATAATTCCCGAAACTCCCAGGCCTACGTTAAAATTGAAGCAATTTGGAAGTTCGAATGAAAATTCTGAGTAATCTGGTTATTTAGTGTTTCAATAAATTATCGCAATAAAATTTGGGAAGTACCAACATTCCAAGTCTCATGTTCGTAAACAATTACAAAAATTTCTTCAAAACAAAATTTATGACAATGTGTGATCAGTTTACTCAGTAAAGAAGAAAACATTAGTTTCATTTGGGAACCTCTGCCACAGAAAAAAATCTTTTGTAAATAGTATTGTTTACAGAAATTTGACAAATTTTGTGAAATTTTCATGGTGAGGTGGCCAAATTTGCTTGGTACAAAGTTAATGGGAAATTGGAAAATAAAAAATAGTTTAACTCAAAAATGCTTTGACAAAAACAAAATCAAAATTTGGAATACAAGTTTTTTTCATCATTCTGAGAAATTTTGTACAAATTCTGTGCAGGACACGGCAACTCTTTTTGTAAAAATTAAAAGTAAAGTGGTTTTCAAAATATTTTTGAATAGGTCAAAACTTCGTAATTTTATCTGTTTCTAGTGGATAAATCAGTTGCTGAGTTACAAAGCTAAAACTTTTCTAAAATTAGGTTGACACTGGCCATTAAGCATTTTTTTCTCTTGGCCCACAATTTTTATTACAGGGTATTTGAAAAATTATGATTTAAGCCCATAACAACAACACCTTATTTTACAGGCAGATGTACCTTTCAAGTAGGTCTTTCAGTCATTTTTCGTTCTCTGGAGGTTAAAATTTGTCTAAATGGTTCAAAAAATAGGTTGATAAGATAAAAAAACTTAAAGGTGGATAAGATAAAAAAAGGAAAAGGTTAAAAAAGATTTTACATGAACTTTCAAAACTAAAAAGAATCATCCAAAATGCAATATATCCAAGTTGGCCTGCGGATGGATCTAGAACTTAATTAAAGACCTCAAAATGAGAACTAGGGGTCAAGTAATCAGGACAAATCTGCTGTCTTTTCAGGTTGGTTTGGTCTAGAAAATATGTGATGGCTCACCCTGAAAGGAGGAACTCAATTTTGATTTTATCATTTCATTTATTTTCTAAGCTTAAGAATGACACCTTACTTGATGAAATTTTTTCAAGGCAATCAAATTTTACAACAGAAAATCTGCTGGAAATTCATGTTATTTTCTTTGTTTTTTGCTGCCTCTTTTCACCAGTTTCTTGAAAAGTTTTTTGTCGCAAACTCACCCTTTTCAGGGTGAGCCATCACATATCCTTAATGGGTTTGAGACGATCAGGGACAGGGTAAACTAGGTTTTTAAAAGCTAGTTTGATGCTGACACAGTCGGAAATGTAAAAAATATGTTGGCAGACCTTGGACCTTTTCAAAACTTTTAATGTATATTGTTTTGCTTTTTTTCAGGATAATTCAGCATGCCCTGTGTGCCAAACAAGAGTGAGCATAGATGACCAAGCAGTGGGATGACGACATATCAGGGTATCATTTTTTTTAGGTGGGGTGGTTGGTAGTATAACATTTGGTATAATATTAGTCTTTTGAGAGAGCATTGATAACCAATCTATTGTTGGATGCAAGGTGTCCAGCATCCCGGCCAATATATTCATATCATTGATTTGCCTGTACCTGCATTTTTATTATCAATTGTGTGCGTTGTATGCAATCTTGAAACACGTTTGTCATTATGAGACATCAGGGGTCAATTTCACTAATGTTAAAATGCGTCGTTAACCAATCGTAAAATCAAAACCCATTGTTACCTAAAACTAGCTCTTGACCCCACGCAACGTTAACAAACGGTTCAATTTTTCTAATGCATAATTCGTGTACCTTACGATGCGGTGAACACATACGAAGGGTTTTCACGTCTTCGTGAAGTCTAGTTGTAATGACGAGCTGACCCCTTCGTTAGCTACGATGCATCGTAATGTTAGTGAAATCGACCCCTGATCATGCATCGCTATGGTACCGCTTTCACAGTACAGTATGCGCTTGCATTGTTTCCGCTAGTAGCGACGTAGAAGTAGTCTTTGAAGAGACTGTTATGTATCCTTTTTCATAGCGTTTATGGATTTCAAAATACTGTACAAGGGTTTATTTCGCGCTACATTAATTTAAACGCTCAAATAGCCTAGCGCGAAAATAAGTGTAGCGCGAAAAGTGGTATGTATATACTGCCGCATGTTCAAAAATAACAAGCTCAAAAATGAAAGCGCGCGGAATAATTCAAAATAGCTCAAAATTAGACTTGACTAAAATTACTGAGCACGAAAATATTGGCCTTTACAGCGAGTGATATTTTCTAGTTTTGTAATGAATGCGATACTCCCCTTTCCGGGGATAAACAGATTCTATATCAGAAAATTGTTAAGTTAATTGTCATGCGCTTCAATCGTATCTCTAGCACCACGTTAGGTGAAGTGAACAATTTACTGGGTCAGATGTCTGCCTAAATGTGAAACATGGTTCACAATAACACATTTTCAAATCCGCCCTCAACATGTGTACATTTAATTTTGGCTACCTCAATTATGTTGCATATTGCAGATAATCAACAAGTGTGAGTAAGTTCATAGCCCTTAGCCATGACTTGAATTAATCAGTGTGTCCATTTCTTGCTAAATATTTTGTACCGTGACACAAGATTACATACACAGACCTGCCAACTAGTAAAGCCTATGATATACTAGCAAAACGAAGCTAGCGTGTGGTTTGATTATAGACGCTTCGAAGACGCTAACCAGACGCTGGCAAGATAAAATAATTCGAACCTTAGCGTATTCGTTAGCGTAGCTGCGTCTTGCTAGTATATCATGGGCTTTAAACAATCTTATTACATATTGTGTTTTCTGAATTTGTGAATTCGCATGTTCTTGTACTTTCTATACATTTTTACTGAAAAAGAAACACTTCTTCAGGTTTCATATCTGTCATCATTTTCAAATTCTGACACGGGAGACTTCTGTAATCACTTTAAATTTGTGGATAACTGACATATAAGGCCTAAAAGGTACACTCAAAAATTTTAAACATAGATTTTTATCACTGACAAGCAAAAAAAAAGTTCCCACAAGCACGCAAACGAATCATAACAGCTCATTTTCAATTTCGCAACAAAATGCAGCGTGTACACTGACTGTAATACACGCTAGCGTTAAATATTTTTTCAAAGCGGGAGTTGGCGCTAGATTTATTTTCAAAAGTTTTTTTCAAAGCGGGAGATATTTTCTAAAAGGGGGAGATATGGCTAACCGATCGGGAGATCTACCAAAAATCAGGAGACCCCCGCCTAAATCAGGAGAATTGACAGGTATGTGGTTTACAATTCACTTGCATTCTCTCACAAGTTGGCAGGTCTATTGTTTGTAGGCTTTTATATCAATTGTAACATTTTAAAATGTGTACAAAAAATTGCAACCGTTATTCAATATCCAAATTGGAAAAAAAATGAAAATCAGACTGAACTGAATTTGATAAACAAAAACACTAAATACAACTTTGATATCTAAATATTAGTTTTGTACCATTATTTACGTTTGTATTTTGTTATTTTGTTTTGCTAATTGTATGTGTAATTTGCCCGTGTTACACTTGCAAGATGTAAGTAGTGAGTGGGTTAATTTAGAATAGACACTTTGAAGATGCTAACCAGATGCTTGCAATTCTCGGTATTCACAATTCAGACTGCCATCTATAGTTTCCTTACGAGAGCCTAAAATTTGCACTGTACCATGAAAAAAGTTTATGACATCTATTGACATCTGTAAAAAAAGTAAAAATACTGATCAAATCATCAAAAATAGTAGTCAAACCAGTTTTTTCACCATAATCTACATAGGGACAAGTGACTATTCCGGCAAAATTTCATTGATATAGCTCTTTCCCTTCTTGGTGATCTTTAAAACTTTTTAATACCCCCTGGTATGTCATGCAAGTTAGCATCATCAAACAATACTATAAAAGAAAACAGATGTTAAGAAAAATAAATTTTGTGTCCAATTGCTCTGAAATGACGCTATACAGAAAAGATATGTATGTTGTTCTCATTCACATATAATGTGCTATTATTGATCACTTTAAAGCTTTGCAGAAAGCTTGTATTTACCCACAATTTTGAAAACCCTTTTGCGCTATAACTCAGCAACTGAAAATTTGATCCATTTAAATTATAATGTATTTCTAGAAGTGGATTTAAATTGATTGCTGACCTATGATGGTGATGTTGTTTTTTGATTAAATTATTTGATTTTTGCCTTGGGGCTAAAACACATTTTAGTCCATTTTTTTTCTGAATGGTATGATTTTGGCTATCTCACTTTTTGGGATCTTTAAACAAATATCTAGGATATATTTTCTCAAATTACCGATGTTTATTTTTATTTTCACTATGTCAAGCCACTGAGCAGGCACTGCCATGGCAGCGATTTCGTGATCATAGCTAACTCAGGTCTATGACGTATTTGGACTTAAAGTGAATTTCTTAACTTTGTGGAATGGGATATTGTGAGATTCAGTGGGGTTAGGGTTAAAGGAGCTTGGTCCGATTTGTCAAAATTTAAGTTTGTCATATGAAAGAAGAACATTCAAGGACCAGAGTTTCAAATTTCAGCTGAATCGGTCAAACCGTTTTGATTTTATGGGCAATTTTGTATTTCAGAGCCGTCTATATGTTACTGTGTAAAATTAATTATGGTTACCATAATTAGACACATTTTCTTATATATTGCCAAAACGGAGCATAACTTAGCCGTGAAATTTCACACAGGTTATGAGAAAAATATAAGCATCAATCTCAAAAAGTTTTGAAAAAAGTTGAGACAATTGGACCATCTCCTTTAAAGTTCATAAAGTGATAAATGTGTCCATTCATCTCGAACCAGCCGTAAATGTGGAAAACTTTATTTTGCACTATAAGTGAAATACAAATGAAGGTTGTAACTCGGCAAATTGATTTTTACAGATTTACAGTATTTATGTTTCAGAACACTTCAAAGTTTCATTTAAAAAAAACATGATCTAGAGTATGAAAAATATATTTGTTCTGAGGATGGGCATTTACTGTTGGTTCGAGATGAACGGTCACAAATGAGTTTTACAATTGTCATGAGTTCCAGTGGACCAAAATTTTTAAAAGAATACTATATAGTTAGAGAATAAAAGATAAGATTTATTGTTTTGCCTGTCCTCTATCGTCTCATAATGGATGGGTGTACATTATTTTGAGTAATGGGTGCCCCCGCAGGGGGTGCCCATTACGAAAAAATAATGTACGTCCATCCATTATGAGACGATAGAGGAAAGGCAAAACAATAAGTCGCCATCTTTTATTCTCATTCTTAGTCACACATTTGAGTCATTTATAAACCAAAAACGATGTAAGTTATTGCCAAAAAACTATAAACATATTCAAACATGAAATATTCCAAACCCAGTAAAGCTGTTCGCGCCGGATGTGTGTGTATACCTGCATCGCGCCGTGATTTTGAACGCGCGGCTCCACCGCGTTTTACGCTGAACGCACTGTCATCTATCGCCTCATATTGGACGGCCAAAATTCCTTATTAGGAAGTAAAATCGCACTCAGTGACTAAGAATGTTTAATAACAAACCTATCATGTAAGGTGTTTTGAAAGAGTTCAGCTCTAGGAGGATGCAGTGGGCCTTTTGCACTAACCATTTATGTTAAGAAATGAAAAAAGGCATATATTCTAAAGTTATTATTTATTGGCTTGATTTTATATGTGTCGTTTCATATTAAACCTTGTTTGTTTCACAATAGATCAGCAGTTTTCTTTGTATTTTTACATTGACCATATTTCTTTAAATTTATATTCTCTAGCATGGACTCTCTTTAAAACTCTCTTTAAAATGCAAATTATACTAATGGTTTGTTGAATACCTCTATTATTACGTATTGTTATGTATTTCATAGCTGCCTCTACTTTACTTTTCAAAGTAATTGGCACGTCATGATTTTCTTCAAAATATGGCATTTACCACAAAACCAACAGATATGATTGGTTCAACAGATGCTAAAATGAAAGTTGCATTCATCTTAAATCAGAATTTATAATAATTTGTCACAATTTATGATCCACATTTTTCTGATAAAGCAAAACAAAAACTAGAAAAACGTACCATATTCTGGCACTCTGCGATTTGGTTACCGTAATTAGACAAATTTTTACTCCAAACCAAAGCATGTTTCAGCCATAAAATTTCGCATAGAATATAAGAAAAATATGAGCAATATTTTGGTACCAAAATCTCAATCTTTTTTCAAAGCTGAAGCAATCAAATCATATTCCTTTAAAATCACCATTACAGGCATAGTATATTTTCTGATTTTTGTAATTTTATTGTCCTCCCCTTGAAATTAACTACATTGTATTAAATTAATTTAGCCATACTCAAAAATATGAATTTCAACTCCCCTCTACACTATCACTATTTTAATGCATTTTTAGAAAATAGTTATCTACTAAGGTTTCTATTGACATGCATCGTGTCGACATTTATGTCAACATAAAGCAGATCTCGACATGTCGACATGAAATCTCATTTGTCGACAAAACTGGGCAAGTTTTGTTTATGTTTAATTGTCAATTTATGGCTGTTTATTAGCATTTGCTTCAAAATAACTTAACATAAACTAGCAAGGGTTTGTTATTCTAAACACTTACGGAACCAAACTCTTTAAGAGTTATTTATTTGAAAATCATGAAAAGAATTTGTTTTAAAAATAGCTAAACATAAATTAACAAGAGTTTCTTTTATTATAACCCCTTTGAAACCAAACTCTTGAAACTGATCTAAATTATTTCTTTGAAAAATTGCCAGTGAAAAACATTTACTTCCAAAATAACTAAACATTAAGTAGCAAGAGTTGTTATTCTAAGCACTTATGGAACCAAACTCCTTAAACTTATTTTTTTTTAAAAGATTACAAAATAGGTTCAAAATGATTGAGCATTAAGTAGCAAGAGATTGTTATTCTAACAAATTTTGGAACCATACTCTTGAAACTGATCTAAATCATTTGTTTCAGAAAATATGAAAACAATTGTTTCAAAATAACTTAACATAATGTAGGTGGGCATTTTCACGGTAACGGAAGGACAATCACAGAATATTTCTGTATTTCAAACACATACATTGCCAAAATTGAATTTGATAAAATAAAACTAATTCCATATTTAGTTGAGTATACCTGAAAGCATTCATATTCAACAGGTATTTTTTCATAAAAATTCCTCTGTCGCAAAATATGCATATTAATGAGGCCGGTCACGGAAGGACAGCAAAACGGACATGGTTTTTCACCTTGAGTACATTTTTGAAAATGTTTATGAAAGTTATGAAGAAATTTTATTTCAAAGTTACTGAATGCATTGCTTGGTGTTTCTGCAATAGTTTGCCACATTCCACATCAAAATATTCCCTACTATACGGTTATGTTTTAACAATGCGAAATGCGAAGGGATCATGGTAACGGAAGGACAATTTGTCCGCTGATTTTTTTGGTGCACTGAACCGTAAAGCCTGGTCCGGATTAACAAAAAATACAACCTCATGTGTAAATTTGATCCTTATTTAAGCCATTTAGAACAATAACACCCAAGTAAACAACCAAGAATGGGTTGAAAAAATTAAATAAAAATTACTACTTTTCATTATGAAAATCAAGAAATTTGACCAAAAATTTGGCTTTTAAAGAAATTTCATAGACATCTTTGTTCAATCTTTTCAAAATTAGGTTCATTTTAAAGAGCTTCAAAATAGCTTTCTTTTGATACCAAATATATGATGGTAGCATTTTTCATTGAATAGTTACATCCTTTTTTCAATATTGTTCTCATGTCCACTTTTTCGTGAAAATGCCCAGCAAGAGTTTGTTATTCTAAACAAGCTTAAGCACTTATGGTTTTACACAACTAAATAACTACCGGGAACCAAGACATGGCCAAAATGGGAACTATTTGCTCACGGGGCAGAGAACCTACTTTAAAAAGCTTAAAATTGAGCTATAATGTGTGATAAAATATGCAGATTTCAAATTGTATCTTTAGATTTGAGTGTCTTATTTCGTTTTTTTACATTTTATTTGGAAAATAGTCAGAAATTACTCCGCCAGAGTGATTCGCCGAATATTGGCCTGATCCCAGTTTTTTGCCAATTCATACTTGGGAAAGCAGGGCGGTAATGACATTATTACCTTCAGTGTTTCTAAAAGTGAAAATTTTCCAGGTAATACTATGCTGAAATTTTGATCATTTGTAAAATACATGTTGTACTTTCACCCCATAATGTCCGTTTATTCATCTAAGAATTCTAAATATGAGAAAAACATGCTCAAAAATGACCATTTTATCATATAAAAGTATAGGAAAGGCATTTAGTTGTGTATAACCTTATGGAACCAAACTTTTGAATCTGATCTAAACTTAACATAAAGTAGCAAGAGTTTGTTATTTTAAACCCTTTTGGAACCAACCTCTTGAAACTGATCTAAATCATTTATTTCAGGAAATATGAAAACAATTGTTTCAAAATAACTAAACATAAATTAGCAAGAGACTGTTATTCTAAACAAACTTAACCACCTATGGAACTAAACTTTGAATCTGATCTAAATCACTTGCATGTATATCAGAAACGTATGAAAAAACATTTGCTTCAAACTGATCTATTCAAACTATTGAAACTTTCAAGAAACAACTGAAAAGTTATCTTTTCACAATTGCTTACAACAATTAACTCTTTGTGTATTTTTGCCTTTTTAGCGCCTTAGTACAATTTGTTTGGTTTAGGCGCTTTATAAATGTTTTTGATTGATTGATTGATTGATCTAAATAATTGATTTCAGAAAATATCAAAAACATTTCATTCAAAATAACTAAACGTAAAGGATCAAGAGTTTGTTATTCTAAACACTTATGAACCAGACTCCTGAAACTAATGTAAATAATTTGAGAAACGTTTGGAAAACATTTGCTTCAAAATAACTAAACATAAAGTACATAGAGTTTGTTATTCTAAACAAGCTTATCGAACCAAAGTTTTGAGTCTGATCTAAATCACTTGCATGGATTTGAGAAACTTATGGAAAATCATTTGCTTCAAAAACTATGAAAAGAATTTTCATCAAAATAACTTAACACTTGAGAATTGAGCATAAAGTAGCAAGAGTTTGTTATTCTAATAATCTTTTGGAACCATATTCTTGAAACTGATCTAAATCATTTGTTTCAGAAAATATGAAAAACAATTACTTCAAAATAACTAAAACATTAAGTAGCAAGAGTGTGTTATTCTAAACAAGCTTAAACACTCATAGAATCAAATTTTTGAATTTGATCTAAATCACTTGCATGTATTTAAGAAACGTATGAAAAATCATTTGCTTCAAAAACTATGAAAAGAATTTGTATCAAAATACCTAAACATAAAGGAGCAAGCAAGAGTTTTGTTATTCTAGACACTTATCATCTTATGGAACCAAACTCTATAAATTGATCGAAATTATGAATTTGAAAATTCTGAAACACGCTTGCTTCAAACTAAATAAACAAAGAAGCAAGAGATTGTTATTTTAAACATTGAACCAAACTCCTGAAACTGATCTAAATAAGTTGACAAACGTATGAAGAAAAAAATGCTTCAAAATAACTAAACATAAAGTAGCAAGGGATTCGTATTCTAAACACTTACGGCACCAAACTCTTTAGAATGATTTGAATTATTTATTTGAAAACTATAAAAAAGAAATTTTTCAAAATAACTAAACATACATTAACAAGAGTTTGTTAATCTAAACCCTTTTGGAACCAAACCCTTGAAACTGATCTAAATTATTACTTTGAGAAATTGTGAAAAACATTTGCTTCAATTAACTAAACATTAAGTAGAAAGAGTTGTTATTCTAAGCACTTATGGAACCAAACTCCTTAACCTTATTTAAAAAATAATTTGAAAATTAGGTTCAAAATAATTGAGCATAAAGTAACAAGAGTTTGTTATTATATTTTGTTGATCTAAATCATCTGTTTCAGAAAATATGAAAAACAATTGCTACAAAATAACTAAACATAAATTAACAACAAGAGTTTGTTATTCTAAACAAGTTTAAACACTTATGGAACCAAACATTTGAATCTGATCTAAATCACTTGCATCAATGTGAGAAACATATGAAAAACCATTTGCTTCATAAACTGTGATGAAAAGAATTTGCTTCAAAATAACTAAACATAAAGTAGCAAGGGTTTGTCATTCTAAACACTTATGAACCAAACTCTTGAAACTGATCTAAATCATTTATTTCAGAAAACATTTCATTCAAAATAACTAAACAAAAAGGAGCAAGAATTGTTTTATTCTAAACACTTATGAACCAAACTCCTGAAACTGATCTAAATAATTTCAGAAACGTATGGAAAACATTTGCTTCAAAATAAATAAACATAAAGTTCCTAGAGTTTGTTATTCTAAACACTTATGGAACCAAAAGTTTGAATCTGATCTTAAACACTTGCATGTATTTCAAAAACATATGAAACACATTTTCTTCAACTCCTGAAACTGATCTAAATCAAATCATTTCTTTGAGAAACGTATAAAAAACATTTGCGTGAAAATAAGTCAACCTAAAGTAGCAAAAGCTTGTTATTGTAAATACGTATGGAACCAAGCTCCCGAAAAGTATCTAAATCGTTTATTTCAGAAACGTATGAAAAACATTTTCTTCAAAATAACAGAACATAAAGTAGCAAGAGTTTGTTATTCTAAACCCTTTTGGAACCAAATTCTTGAAAATGATCTAAAGTATATATTTCAGAAAATATAATAAAACATTGGCCTCAAAATAACTAAACATAAAGTAGCAAGAGTTATTTTAAACCTATTTGTATCCGTTCTCTTAACACTTTTTTTTTGTTGTTGATGCCGAGACACAAGCTATTTATTACATTTTATATTTTGTTACACATGAAAAACATACAATACAATAATCATGATAATAGTTATTACAAATAAATACAGCATAATATTATCATAAATTCTTAAGAAAAAAAGATAAGAAATAAAATTGAAATACGAGAAATGTTATGCATATGTTTCTTTCCATCTCGTATATAAACCCCATTTTTTATTATGATTTTCTAATTTTCCCTTCCCAATAGAATACATTTTTCTACTTCACACATAACAAGAACTATATTTTATACCGTATATGAACTATATTTTATATATGAAAAATAGGAAATGAAATTGAAATACCCTTTTGGAACCAAACTCTTGAAACTGATCTAAATTATTTATTTGAAAAATTGTGAAAAACATTTGCTTCAAAATAACTAAACATTAAGTAGCAAGAGTTGTTATTCTAAGCAATCATGGAACCAAACTCAGATAGGTTCAAAATAATTGAGTATAAAGTAGCAAGAGTTTGTTATTCTAACAACGTTTGGAACCATACTCTTGAAACTGTTCTAAATCATTTGTTTCAGAAAATATAAAAAATAATTGCTTCAAAATAACTAAACATAAAGTAGCAAGAGTTTGTTATTCTAAACAAGCTTAAACTTATGGAGCCAAACTTTTGAATGTAACTAAATCATTTTTACATTTTTGAGAAACGTATGAAACCCATTTGCTTCAAAATAATTGAACATAAAGTAGCAAAAGTTTGTTATTCTAAACACCTATGGAACCAAACTTTTGAATCTTAAAAAAACATTTGCTTCAAAATAACTAAACATAAAGTACCAAGAGTTTGTTATTCTAAACACTTATGGAATCAAATTTTTGAATCTGATCTAAATCACTTGCACGTATTTGAAAAACGTATGAATCACATTTTCTTCAACTCCTGAAACTGATCTAAATCAAACCATTTCTTTGAGAAACGTATGAAACCCATTTGCGTGAAAATAAGTAAACCTAAAGTAGCAAGAGTTTGTTATTGTAAACACTCATGGAACCAAGCTCCTGAAACTTATTTTAATCACTTATTTGAGAAACGTATGAAAACAATTTCTTTAAAATAACTAAACATAGAGCAAGAGCATAGTATAGTATACAAATATTGAATGCCTGAGAGTGCAATAGTACAAAATATATCATGAGGTCAAATTTGGACTTTTCTATTTCACGAGGCGTAGCCGAGTGAAATGGATCAGTCCAAATTTGACCGAATGATATATTTTGTACTATTGCACGTGCATAAGCATTCAATATTTGTTTTATATCATGATATCACACATGTTTGTTTCATGCCGTGCAATAGTACAAACTATTGCACGGCTCAAATCACTGTAATCATGTTATTATATACCCTTTCGGAACCAAATATTTTAACCTGATCTCAATCACTTGAACGTATTTGAAAAACGCATGACTTACATTTTCTTCAAACTCCTGAAAGTGTTCTAAATCAAATCATTTCTTTTAGAAACATGAGAAACGTATGAAAAACATTTGTATGAAATAAGTAAATCTAAATTAGCAAGAGTTTGTTATTTTAAACACTTATGGAACCAAGCTCTCGAAACTTTTTTGAGAAACGTATGAAAAACATTTTCTTCAAAATAACTAAACATAAAGTAGCAAGAGTTTGTTAGTCTAAACCATTTTGGAACCACATTCTTGAAAATGATCTGAAGCATTTATTTCAGAAAATATATTAAAACGTTGGCCTCAAAATAACTAAACATAAAGTAGTAAGAGTTTGTTATTTTAAACACTTTTGGAACCATTCTCTTGAAACTTATCTAAATCATTTATTTCAGAAACCATGAAAAACAGTTGCTTCAAGTTAACTAAACATAGGGTAGCAAGAGTTTGCTTAACAAATTTAAACCCTAATGGAACCAAACTTTTGAATCTGATCTAAATCACTTACATGAAAACAATATGACAACGTAGGTTCGAAATAATTGAACATAAGTAGCAAGAGAGTGTTATTCAAAACACTTATGAACCGAACTCTTGAAACTGATCTAACCCATTTATTTCAGAAAATATGAAAAACGTTTGCTTCAAAATAACTAAACATAGAGGAGAAAGGGTTTGTCATTCTAAACACTTATGAACCAAACTCTTGACACTGATCTAAACCATTTATTTCAGAAAATATGAAAAACGTTTGCTTCAAAATAACTAAACATAGAGGAGAAAGGGTTTGTCATTCTAAACACTTATGAACCAAACTCTTGACACTGATCTACACCATTTATTTCAGAAAATATGAAAAACGTTTGATTCAAAATAACTAAACATAGAGGAGAAAGGGTTTGTCATTCTAAACACTTATGAACCAAACTCTTGACACTGATCTAAACCATTTATTTCAAAAAATATGAAAAATGTGTGCTTCAAAATAACTTAACATATTCTAAAACACTTATAGCACTTATGAACCAAACTCCTGATAATGAGTTTGTTATTCTAAACACTTATGAACCAAACTTTTGAATCCAATCTAAATCATTTGCATGTATTTGAGAAACGTATGAAAACATTTGCTTCAAAAGAACTAAACATAAAGTAGCAAGAGATTGTTATTCTAAACACTTATGGAACCAAAACTTTTGAATCTGATCTTAATCACATGTATTTGAGAAACGTTTGAAAAACCATTTTTTTCCCAAAAACTATGAAAAGAATTTGCTTCAAAATAACTAAACATAAAGTACCAAGGGTTTGTTATTCTAAACAAGCTTAAACACTTATGAACCAAACTCTTGAAACTGATCTAAATCATTTATTTCAGAAAATATGAAAAACATTTGCTTCAAAGTAACTAAACATAAAGTAGCAAGAGTTTGTTATTCTAACCACGTATGGAATCAAACTCCTGAAACTTATCTAAATAATTTGAGAAACTATGAAAAACCGTTTTTTCAAAATAACTTAACATAAAGTAGCGAGAGTTTGTTATTCATACAGATATAACAAATGAATGATTGAAATCTTCTTCGATCAAGAACGAGATAGCTCATAATTGTCTAAAGATATTTTAGAATGATAGTCAAGGATAGGAGGTAATATGACTTTTCCAATGTCCATCGGTATGTCGGTTTCTTCCTTTTTTGCAAGCATCTACGGAAACAACCTTGTTTAAAAGTACAAATATGATCTGAAAATCATCCGCTTACAACGCCTAAGGAGATCTATGGTTGTTGTAAAGGAGTCAACATAGTAAATACTATGAACTTGGCGTTAACCTTTTGTAGACTGAAATTTCCACATAAATAATTTAATGTCCAGTACGCGCGTCTCTTGCACAGGTGAAATTATTTAAAAAAATAATTTCACAATTTCAAAACTGATTATAACTCTCACAGGCAAAGACAGTAAAAATTATTTTGGTGCATAAAATGGCATCCTGTATACTTTCTCCTAAAGTACAGTTAGGAAACAAACAAGAGCGTTTTTGCAGCAGTACTGTCTTGTAGCTACAAAGAGGTACCTACAGCAAATCCATGATGCTTGCAAAGGTTTTCTGCAAATTTTCCTGGAAATCTGACCAATGCAACTGACCCCTTTGTTCCATGGAAAAGCTCTTGAATTATTTTAGAAACTTAGGATAAACGTATGGGTGTGTTTGACAATTTGTCATCTCTGCATATTCCAATATTCATATGGCGAATTGTATGTGTTAATTTCACTCTTTGCACAGAAGATATTTCCGTCTGCTAAAATGTTTTTCTCTTGAAGATCGTATCAGTTTTCCACCCAAGGGTTAATACTTCAAAAGCAGGTTGCACTTTTGGGCTGAGGTTTGCGTCTAGTCTTGTATGGTTCTCATCAGTGGTAATGCCTTGTTATGACACCAGGTATCAATCTCAGCCCCAGTCCCAGACTGTACTGTGAACCTCCAATGCACTTTTTTGCTAGCTAAAACATTTGGTGTGGTGTGTAAATTTGGTACCGTTTTCAATCTCGAATTTTTAAGAATGTATCCTCAATATTAATGAAAATTAAGTGTTCTACACGGTTTTAACCGTGGTAGTTTATAGGATATCCCCGGTCTTAAGCACTCGTCCGAAAGGGCTACAGTCGAAGGCTTTTTCTAAAATATTGTCCCCTCCCAATCTCCTGTAAAACTTCAGGGGTATCAGTAACATACCAGTCTCATGAGTTTCAATGAACACGCACTGAATAGGCCTATCACAAATCCTGAGCTTGATTTACAATATAACTGTTTTATGCATCATTGTCATTTTTATTCATTTCACCGCTGTTGATCCTGCAACATTTCGACGGATTGAACCTAAACAATGCACTTTGACCAGTGAGTTTATCCAAAGTATACACCAAAGCCGTTTGATGCATCTAGCAGAATAGTGCAAACCAGAAAGTACATTTGCCTGTCCAGAGGCCTGTCTCATCAGGCGCCGACTCGCTCCTCATCATCCTTTTCGGATGGGAAATCTGCCTTAGGGACCCGCCAGGTAGCTCCTTAAATACACGGTCAAAGCAGTGGGTCCGAAACGCCTTAAAACACAACAACCAACTTTTTACTTTGCGGTATATCCAATAGCATCGATGGTTTCAAAACAATGTCCAAACTTCAATTCTTTAGGGCAAAGTAAACCAGGCACCAAGTCACTAGTAGGCCTACTTTGCTTTGGAAATTTTTAATCTTCGACTGAAGAGGCCCCCTGATGTTCATCCCGAAGGGTTTGCTTTATACTTTGTACTTTTTAGACTGAAATAGTGGTATTTGTAATTAAATTATATGTTCTTTTCAGCATTAAAAAGGGTGCCTTGAGCCTGACGGTGTTTTGGGAGTGGATTCCACTTAAAATGTTACAGCGAATAGTGAAAAGTGCAGCCATAAGTATTTGTCGAACACGCAGGTGGAAAGAGTGCAGAAAAGATGGAATTTTGATCGAAATTTCATATGAAATATTTTATAGCTAAAATAGCTAAACAAACATTTTTTGGAATGTATATATTTGTTACACGATACGTGTTGTGATGACAACCTTTGCTCCTCAACACAAATTTGATATACGAAAAACAACCAGCTGAGAGGTGACTTCACTATCGTTCAATACAACGACTATAACGATTTGTAATGGCTCCACTCCTGTTATTCAAAACCTTAACGAATTGAAATGGCTCCACTCTTGTTATTCAAAAGCCTTAACGAATTGTTATGGCTTCACTCTTGTTATTCAAAAAGCCTTAACGAATTGTAATGGCTCCACTCTTGTTATTCAAAAACCTTAACGAATTGTAATGGCTCTACTCTTGTTATTCAACATCCTTTACGAATTGCAATGGCTTCACTCTTGTTATTCAAAAGCCTTAACGAATTGTTAT
>JXSR01S002131.1:3724-17945 GCA_000969725.1 Ophiothrix spiculata
TTTTTTCTTAGTTTTTAATTTTTCCCACTTTTTTCATGGAATTATGATATGAATTATGAAGTAAAAGTGGTGCACATTAATATGATGCTTTACAGAGATGCTTCCATACTTGTATCCCATTTTCTAGCATATTCATTAGTATACTTTCTTGCCTCTCTTTACAGGACATTAACACCATCAGTGATGCTAATTCGTAAGCTAGTGTCCGTGTTAGAATCTATTGAAAGATTGCCCATGTTCCTCTATGATACCCCAGGATCAAGCTATGGACTACAGGTAATAGCAAATCTTATTTGATACTGCAGATTCTCAGAATATATCAACTGATTGATGTTAGATAGCCAAACTTCACTATTCTGAAAAACCCTCTTCATTCTGGGTGAGACCATATTTCAACGTCACCGTACATGAACACCACAACAGTCAAATTGATCATTAAGTCACACAGCAATAGAAAAGTCAAATGGTGAGACCATATTTCAACGTCACCGTACATGAACACCACAACAGTCAAATTGATCATCAAGTCACACAGGAATAGAAAAGTCAAATTACACGAGCTCACCAGTATCGCTTATGTTGCGTATGAACTTAAACCTTGGCGCACAAGCCATATACAATTGAGAAGGTTTTTTAGGCTAGTGCAATACATGCTTTGTCAAGATTTTTTTGTTTTGCCAGAGAAGTCTTTTGATAGACCTATGAAGGAAAAAAAGTGTAATGTATAATCTATGAATAGATTATGAATATCTAAAAATTGGTTTAACTGTTATATGAATAAACATAGGTACTGACGAAACGATTGCGATTCCGTTTGGAGAGAGCTCCTGGTGAAACATCTCTGATAGACCGATCTGGCAGGACACTGAAGATGGAACCACTTACGACCACAGCTAGTTTGGAAAGATACCTACTCAAAATGGTAAGATCAAACTTGGTTCTGGTGCAGGGTAAATTTTAAGGATTCTGAAGGGCACCCCATTTCAAGGCAATTTTGAAAGGGCACACTATTTTAGAAGGCAATTACATGTTAAAGAATAGCATTAGGCATTGCTAAGTAATAGGGCATCAAGGCAACTGGTAGGGGCACCGACGGCAAATGCCTTCGGTGCCTTCGGTTAAAATTTACCTTGTTCTGGTGCAATAAAGAAGCTTATTGTAAGAGCAAGTTTGTACCAGCTCAAAGGATATTATTTTGTGCATCGCAATTGAATATGTATTGACAGTGAGTTGTCTAACTGAAGGCACTTTAGATACTAATGTGGTCTTACGGAAATTGAAGTTATTTGAATATTAATGAGGTGTAATATTTAAGTTATTCATGTTAAATCAATTTTTTATTTCATATTGCTTTGGACAATTTTCAAATCAATGATTTTAATCCTATTCTAAAATCTTTTATTAGGTTGCAAAGCAGTGGTATGACTATGAGCGTTCTAGCTTTACCTTCATTCGGCGCATCAAGGATGGACCACCCATGTCATTCAGACACACGCATGACTTTGATGAGAATGGCATTATATACTGGATTGGAACCAACGGCAGATCTGCTTATGAGTGGGTGAACCCAGCACAGTATGGTCTTGTAGTTGTCAACTGTTCAGAAGGGAGGACGTTGCCTTATGGGCGATTGGAGGACATATTGAGCAGGGATGCCTCGGCACTGAATTGCCACACCAATGATGACAGGTAAGATTTAGTGAAGGATTTAGTCAGATATTTCCCACAGAATACCTTCCAGTTGGTCTTATGGTATTCAACCTGCTGAATTGGTTATGTAACTTATGTTATAAATATATACTTTGATATCTTTAAATTTCAGTTTTCATTTCATCTAATGTGAGCTGTATGCAAGTTTTGGACTCAATAATGTTTGGCTGAATCTCCCAGTCTGCATGCAGCTGACCAAATGGATGGAAACATAAATATAAAAATAATCAAAAAACCAATCTCAGTAGAGTAAAAAAATGCAATATAACAAGAACAATACAACTGGTATTCGTACGCAAAACAAAGTTCCAATTGTAACAGCGCTGTGATGTTTTTGCATCGGATAACTTATCTTTTGCATGCTTTTTTTTTAAAGTGGTTATGCAACACTTATTGTATAAGCATTATTAACATCATATTACCTGATCAGTGAAGTTTTGTATATGGGGAAGAAAAGCATGTGTTTTACAAGGAATCAAATATAGACTTCCAAGTGCTAATATTCAAAGTGATTAAAAGAAATAAAGAAGATTGAATACAATTTTCATGTTTCATTTCAGGAAAGCATGGTTCACCATTGATCTAGGGTTACACATTATCCCCACTGCATATACATTGCGACATGCTAGGGGCTATGGCAGATCTGCCCTCCGTAATTGGTTATTCCAAGTCTCCAAGGATGGCAATACATGGACTACATTGTTCACCCATGCAGATGACTGTTCCCTAAATGAACCTGGGTAAGTGGAGAACCTTCATTGTAATGCTCATAGCATTTCACAGGATTTTTTTTAATTTAAAGTGTTGTTTCAAACTACTACTTGTATCACTCATCAGATACTTTTTTGGCATTCATAACCATATTTGTTGAAATATTTGTAATTTTAAATTTAGTTCAAAATTTTTGGATGGCAAACATTTATAATATTACATAAGATGAATTAAAGAACAATTTTTCACCACAGCTGTTGAATCGTTTTGATTCTATGAAATAAGTGATAGATATCCTACATTACGTAATGATTTTTTGATAAGTTCCTTGAAATTACTAGCTGTTACAGCTCTGCTAAAAATCAAGATGTTTCTAAAATTATTTGCAATTTTACAGATCAACAGCCACATGGCCACTTGAGGCTCCGAAAGATGAACAAGGATGGCGCCATATCAGGTTACAGCAGACCGGCAAGAATGCAAGCGGACAAACTCATTACCTATCGCTATCAGGATTTGAAATCTATGGGAGTGTGGCTGGTGTAGTTGAAGAAGTATTGGGTAAGATAGTGTGTTCATTGAAATTAATAATTGATTTGCTTTCTTGTTAACGATTCTATTAACAATAAGATCACCTAAAATTGTTTGTTAGGGCTGGGGTAGACCTTCAAATGGCATAAATGGTTTTTGTACTCTAACTTTCAAACTAATTTCATAAACTATATAAAAGAATACATTTTTAGAAGCAGATTTTTATCCTGAACATGATGATGATATCAGTTTTTGACCAAAAATGTCAATTTTGGCAAAAAATGCCAAAAACCGTATTTTTTGCCCCAAAATTTCTGGAAAGCTTAACTAAAATTTGCATTCATGAAATTTTGAACTTTTTAGCTTTTTGGAATTTAGAAACAAATGTCTAGGAACGGTTTTCTCAAATTTTTGATTTTTATCTTATTTTTTGAAAAAATGCCAAAAATTGCCATGGCAGCGGTGGGATTTTTTGCATTTTTTGACCTATTTTTTGCATTTTTTTTAAAAACTAAGATAAAAATCAAAAATTTGAGAAAACCGTTCCTAGACATTTGTTTCTAAATTACAAAAAGCTAAAAAGTTCAAAATTTCATGAAAGCAAATTTTAGTTAGGCTTTACAGAATTTTTAGGAAAAAATACGGTTTTTGGCATTTTTGGTCAAAAACTGATATCATCATCATGTTCAGGGTAAAAAATCCGCTTCTAAAAATGTATACTTTTATATAGTTTATGCAATTAGTTTGAAAGTTAGAGCACAAAAACGGTTTATGCCATTTGAAGGTCTACCCCAGCCTTAGGTAATTAGTTCTAATAGACGACATATTTGGTGATATTATGTATAGACCTTCGATGCTTTATTTCCTTGAGTAAATTTTGTTAAATTTGCGTTTCCTTTATTGGTGATATATTAATGGGTCATGAATTGTTAAGGCTGTTGTCACACATCATCGTATAGAGCCAGAATATCTAAGTAACGTACAAAAGTTTCACGAATAGGTAACGAATTGAACATACTTCTAACGAACACATGACAAACAACTTTGCATAAATCTAAACAATAGTGGGAGTAAATATGTTAGGCTCTATACGGTGATGTGTGACATAGCCTTATATATTGAATGGTTATGACACACTGTAGACATGTGTGTCATGAATGAAGCAGACAATCGTGGTCAAAAAGAGAGAAAAAAATGAATATTTTATCATAGGTTGCTTTGAAATTAACAAAATGTCATGATAAATAAGGTTCTTTTACTTTTGTTTAACACCATTTACTTTTTGTTTCCTTGATTTCAGCTACTGCTAAACCTGCAAAGGAACCACTGGACCCTACTTTGCGCAAACAACAACGCCGTCTGATGCGCTCTCAGGTGCTTCGTCAGATGGTTGTTGGAGGGCGTGGCATTGGGCGTGGTCTTGACTGGAAGTGGCGAGAGTTGGAAGGGGGACAATCAATGGAAAGTGCCTTAGTTGCTGAACACAGAGAAGGTGAGTAGGATGACGTTGGAATTATGTAAAAATTATCACACAGATCTGATTCTGTATTAACTTAGTAAGAGTACTCTGATTACCTAAAAACACGAGTCCCTTCTCATTTTATATCTGTTCTGTAATTGGATAGAACTGGTTTTGTGATTGTAAAATGACTCCATAGTTATGTAGAAATTCTACTAGGCATCCATATTGGAGAACTGAGCTTTTGATAATGAGTGTCATCTTCAGCGAGTGTCATCTTCAACAGACTCCTTAGTTGTTTGTCTACATGACTGAATTGTGTGCTACAACATATAGTGTCTGAAGAATCTATTGCCTTAGGAATTAAATGTTTTATTGTGACATTTGTCATTTGTTTCATGCAGCTGTAGCAGCAGCAGCGGCGGCAGCTGTAGCAGGCAAATCTATCACCCCAGCAGAAGCAGCTAGAGCAAGCAGCAGTATTGTTGGGTCCTTCTACACACCTCCTACACCACCAGCAATTGCAGGTGACAGAATGGAAGTAACCACATCAATGGCTACCACTACTACAACGTCAGGTTTCACTACACCAACAGGATCTACGAGTACCTTTGGTAGTAGTCGTATGAGTAGTTCTACACCTAGTTTGAATGCTGCTAACGCTGGGGATACAAGAACAACTCAAGCAAGAGGTAACACCTTGATTGCATGCTATATGTTGTGTTTTGTGTTGGCCCATTTGTGTTTCATAGCCGTTTGTAAAACAGTTGAGCATTTTGATTCACTCAGTCAAAATCAGTTTCTACAAAACTGCATAATAATGTTGATTTAATATTGAATAAAATAATTCTCTTTGCTGCCTTATTTTGGGACATTGTAAAAGTGGCATAATTTTTTTATCAATAGAACATTATGCTGATCAGAAGCTTTTAGAGCAAAATATGTCCATTCAGATAATATATTATAACAGCCATGTATGAGAACCTGCAACCTTGTCTATGTTGTGACATTTACATATACAATAAAACCTGCTTATTACAAAATTTAAAAAGACAGTTCTGTTAGAAAGAAGTATTTTTTACCTATTTTTGTACTGATTTCTTTTGAACTATGTTGTTTTGAGAACCCAGCTATGACAAAATTTGGCATATAAACAATTGTTGTCCTTAGCAAGTTTGTTATACTGAGTTTCCTCTTAATCAGTCTGTAGTAATATCCAACACATGGTTTAATATGAGTGAACATTACTTGAAATGTTTGAATTTTTTTCAAGTTTATGTATACATCAGAAAAATGCTTATTTTGACAAAAACGTAATGTACTCATGTCAAAACAAGTAGCTGTCAAACATAGAGATAAATGTGTCTTTGGTGAAGAGTTTTTCACCACATGTTGCTTGTTATGTGTAGTTTTACCGTTGCACAATGGAAATACCCTATTCATTGTTGTGTTGACCTTATTGTAAAGTGTTGTTAGTACATAAAGAAGGCTGGTCCATTTGCTTCAACTTTTTTCAAACTTTTTAAAATTCTTGTACCAAAATATTTCTCATATTTTTCTCATCATGTGAAATTTCACATTTGAGTTATGTTCCATTTTTGAAGATATATTAAAAATATGTCTGGGACTTTTACACAAAACATATAGATAGCTCTGAAATACAAAATTGCCAATAAATTCAAAATGGTTTGACCGATTCAGCTGAAATGCGAAACTCGACCTCTTTAGTGGTTATCTTTTATATGACATTAAAAAACCAAATTTTGAAAAATCAGACTAAGCTTCTTAGGTTGTTTCACTCCATACAGCAGAAGACAAGCTCATTTGAATGATTTTGAATTGCACACAATTTATTATTGATCCATAGATTTATTATTGTGTAAATGAAAAGTGTCAAATTGGATGAAATTTGCACCCATAACACATCAAAATCCATTATCAGTAGATGAACAATATACTATGTAGCATTTACATTTGTGTTCACATGTGTGTGTTATACCTGCAATTCATTATAAGGACATTGAATATGTTCATGATCATTCCAGACTTTTCAAACATTTCAAGATAATTGCATCATTTGAAGTGATTACCATTATCCTTGTCAAATTTAACCTGCATGAGTCAAACTGTTTAAACTTTTTTCCATCAAATACCATCGGTGACAAGAAAAAGTAGTCCCTCTAGAGTTAAAACTGAGAAAGGGCTTTATCAGCACATCCAATGCAAGATTTACATTTCCTTTAAAGTTATCTGCAAATCTTATTTTACGGATACAGACCACATTTTGCCTCTGTGTCTTGAAATAAGCATTAATGCATACCTTTAGAGCAGTGGTGGGCAACCTACGGTCCGCGGACTGCATGCGGCCCGCGTACTCCTTTTGTGCAGCCTGCCAAGCGCCCTGAAGGAAAAAATAATTTTTACTTCTTTATTGATTAGTCATCATGGTTATGGTGCGATTGTACATGGAATAAACTTGAGATCTCAGGGCCCTCGTAATATTTGCAGGAAAAAAGGGCCATTCGATGTGTGTTCTAAGAACTTTTCTTGTTTGTTATTCTTAAAAATTTGGTATTGGTTTAAATTTCTTGCAGTATTTGGGTGGAAATTTGTTAGTATCGATTGGCACAACTTTCATTTGTCTATTTAAAAAGCGGAGCAGAGATTGCAGTAAAAACGGGTCATTGGAAATGTGATATTTGCGTAAAAAAGGTGGTCATGACGATGGATGTTAATATTGGGTATTCTATAGGCCTCGTGGTAGTGAAAAGGTTGCCCACCACTGCTATAGAGAATATCCTTACACCTGAGATCAACATGCAATGCAAAATTCTAGTATTAACTTTTCCGAAGATTTTAATCAAATTTTTCACAATTATTTGGTAGTTAATATCTAAAACACCCAAGTGAAGATCATCTGCAGATAAATTTCAAAATTGATCCTGCAGATAAATTCTTGAGATAAATTTACGAAATTCCATCCAATACACTTTTGAGCAGCTTCCACCCTTGTAATAAATGCACCATCTTTACACCGATTCCACTCTCTCCTACTGCCACGATGATGTGAATATATGTATAGGTTTGTCAGTTTATGTTGTCATAGCTTTAAATTGTCACTGATTGAAATATATGTATGTATGCCTGTTCACATGACCTAAATGGTAAGTAGAGTCTGATGTGGCTCTTATGAGAACTGATTTAATATACACCCGGCATTCGCAAAACAAAGGGATTGGTGATTGAGGTATTCTATGAATAAAATAACTAGACTTGTATAATACATGGTTCTACACAAGGGCAACACTAGGCCAAACATTTCAGAGTCCCATAGTACCTTAAGCATGTATGGAATCCATCAAAATTCACAATTTATCGGTATTTATAATTTGGTGAGTCTGAGATGCAGATATGCAGCCTAAAGGCCAAACAGTTATTTTTTGGACAATGTAAACAAAAATCCAAAGTACAGGGCCCCATTGTTTCTAAATGCAATCCCTGCTTGAATTTTTGTTTAAATTGTCCAATATATGAAGAGTTTGTTTCCAAAAGGGCCTAAATCCACTTATCATAGTTCTGAGAAAATCAGCAAAAACTTATTCCTTGTTATGGTAAAATCATTTTCAAATTTTTACTGCATTAAATGTTAAGCGTTAGCACTCTGACAAAACTGACACCACTCACGGAAATCAGAGCTTATAATATACTTTTTATAGAGAGTTTTATTGTCACTATGAAGTGGATTTAGGCCCTTTTGGAAATAAACTCATGGATTTAGGCCCTTTTTGAAACAAACTTAGATTTTTGTGCACTGGCAAGCTTAATTAAAGCAAGTTCTGGGAAAAATAGTTTGGTTTCATGAAATTACTACTATAGTACTACATTATGGCACCAATAACTAAATTTTTACCCTAAGTTGATTTATGTTCTTTTTTGGGGATGATTTCGTCAATTAGATTTTATTTCCAAAATGGCCTAAATCCATCTGAAATTCAGCAAATGTTAATTTCTTGTCATGTTTAATATATTTTTGAGTTTTTACTGCTTCAGAAGTTAGGAATTGACATCATTTATGGAAATAAAAACTTTATTGCTTATTATTTATTGAGAGGTTTGTTTACACCCTAAATGGATTTAGGCCCTTTTGGAAACAAACTGTAGTGGATTTAGGCCCTTTTGGAAACAAACTCAGATTTTTGTGTACTGGTAAACACTATGAAAGTAACTTTTTGGGAAAATGGCTTGGTTCCATTAAACTATTACTATAGTACTACACTATGGCACCAATAACTCAATTTTGATCAAAAGTGGATTTAGGCCCTTTTTGAAACAAGCTCTTCATATATATTTACTTTGCCTATAGTGCTAAGCAAGACTGGACGAAGCAATTGACTTCAGTTTAAATGTGCTTGTTAATCAGAACAATGTCTTTGAATGGCAAGATACTTCTCATATCAAGCCTATCTCCATGGCTTGATATGTCCAACCAATTGCCACAATGTTGCAATCTGACTTCTTAGTCATAAATTGTCTGTTCCTTGTTAAGTGTAAATAATCACAGTAATTTAATTTGGAGTAGGACTTGTTATTTGAGTCGGATTATATATAAATGTTCTGTGTAGCTTACAGTCCAGTAAAATCAGTACAAGTTGTCATCAAGTTGATAGACATTAATTTGATCTAAGCACATCAATTACAAATGAACCTGTTCGAGAGCTGACAAAAATTCAAAATAATTTGTAATTCTATAAAACGGGGATGTTTATTAGGGATCATGTTAAACACACATTTTACTTGTGGACAGAGTTCACAGCTTTGGGAGAGTGTGTTTTTTTTTCTGACAATTGACACGACAACATTTGATTGCAGCACAAAATTGTTAGTCCTGGTTAGTGTTCCTTCTTAGGTTTTCAAGCTTTGGTTAATTGGAACAATTTTACAAAGTTTTAAGTGTTTGCATCAAAATCACAAGCTGAAAATTGGTTAACTAAAGAAAGGAAAAGTATCTTTTTTTCACACATTTTGACAAACCTATTTGTGCCAGTTTCCTGTGCCAATGGTGCCCCATACGGCCTTAGCAGGATCACTGGTCCTAGCTTTATCCATTTAAAGATGATCATTCAATGACTGCAGCAATCAAAAGCATTGACAGGTAAATTTATGATCTAAATTAAGTTCTTATTGTGTGGGTGTAGTAGGAACAATATGGTATGTATGGTAGATGTAGCAATGTGCATGCATGTGAAGTTGTAATCCTTTGTGCCTGTAGTGATGCACTGGTATTATTTTGTCCTCCATCCATCCCACTTGTCTCTATGCCTCACAGACAAGGATCATGCTTCTACTTCAGACCTTACTGCCACCACATTGGCTACTGCTGCGTCCATGGTAGACAGCGCCCTCAGTGTGGCATCGGGCTTAAGCACCCTGGCTTCGATGGATGATCCGAGGGAGGTTCCACATGTCCTTGCTGCAGCTTGTTTCCCTTCACAGCTTAGTGAAAGAGCTGAGGCTACACCTATAATGGAGGCGAGTTGTGAGGATTTGACTACACCCACAACAGGTAAATATTATTAGTTACCCCCTGTTTGTTCACGCAATACGGAAAGATATCTATGGTTGGGTGCTGTATCACATTCGGCCGGCCGAATGTGATACAGCACCCAACCATAGATATCTTTCGTATTGCATAAAAACAAACAGGGAGTAACGAATTCATCACTTGGTGTAGACATGGATCTTATTATTAAAACGTAAATTATGCAGAATTAGATATCAAATTTACCTAAATTGTCTTCATAAATGGTAAAAGTCAACCAAGCAATATGGATTTGCCAAACAGGTAATATATAACCGTATTGCACGGTTTAAGGATAAGTTTGCTTGCGCAACTTTTGCAAGCGCGCAATAAAAACACATCACGCGCAGTCATCCCTGCGTGATAACTTTTTGATTACGCGGTCAAGGTTATTTTTAGACTTAAAATACGTAATACGGCTATATATTAATTGACTTTCGACCAATGGGATTCAAGGATTTAAGTCAACCAAGTGATAAATCTCGATCTTGCAGCAACACAAATTTATATTGTATCTACATTCCTGGAAAAAATCCCCTTGTATTTGCATGAAATATTGATGGTGTTTACGCTTACTGACGACATCAGATGACCAACAAGTTACACAGGTCAAAGATTACCATACTTGAATGATTCAGCAATATATATGTGTAGACATTTAGGTCTGTTTATACAAATATGGTTCTTCTATCAACAAGGCCTTGTCTTCCAACAAGAGAATGTCAGACTGCACAAAGCAAGAATAAATAGTCCTACTTACTTTTTAGTTGACCACCACCATATTGTTTATCATCAACTTTTTATTTTAACATTTTTTTTATTGTCAGCCAATTATACAACATCATGTATTATGTTATCAATAAGGCATAATATCTGTTTCTTTTTTAATTTTTTTTATCCCAGAAAACCCAACCCCAGTGCCACCTCCAGTAACCAGTCAAAACAACCAGAACAATATGAGTGTGAGTGTACCCAATCTGAGCAGTACCCGTGAAGTAGTGCAGGGTTTGATGGAATCATTCCCTAACCTGATGCGTCGTAGCGGTAGCAGCGGTAATGGTTCCACAACATTGTCTGGCAGAGGCAGCAGCACATTCACATCAAGTTTTGTTAGGTTCCCGCTATCATCTGGTCTGTCCAATAGTAAGTATTTTATAGGGTAGAAATATGTGCCTGTCAAAAAACAAGAAGGGTGTTTAATTTTGTCTCACATGTTATTCTCATAATATGACTTTATTGTGATTTATGAAGCGGATATGATACATAAGTTGTCAGTTGACCTTCTACCCATGCTCTACCCAGCATGCAGGTCAAGGTTTTACAACCATGCATGTGTTGTGGACTCGTGAGAAATTGTCGTTTATGCTGTTGGATATTGTTGGTCTATTTTAGTTTTGACTATCCCCATTTTCAACAATCTATGTGAATACTTCTTTTTAGGCAACTTTTCACAATGTATCTATGTGAACTCTTCTTTTTTAGGGTGACACTTTTGCTGATGGAACATTCAATAAAGATCTTTGAAAATGAGTCGTATATAAATCAGAATCAGAGAGTCAATAAAAAAACATGAATATTTCATATTGTGTGCTTTTCTTCTTTTCACAGGTAATTTTCTGAGTAGTGCACAAAGTGCTCCCAACCTGCCCTCAGCAACTACCACAGTAGCCAACACTAATACCACCAACGTAGCAGGCTCTCACACGGTAGCCTCAACTCTCAGCTCAGTATTAGCAACCAGTCTCACCTCCACGTCTAGTGAGAGTGATAATGAATTCTTAGAAAGCTGCCGCGCTAGCTCTCTGCTGGCCGAACTGGAAGATGACGACTTCTGTCAGCCGGAGGAACTGGATGATGAGAATGAGGATGATAGTGAAGGCGATGATTATGATGAATGCACGGTAAGAAAGTGTTTTGATCTGATTGTCTTTATATGAAATGAATCGTATGTTTTATTGATTAATTGGCTGTATTTAATTAAGCATTGGTGATTAGATTATTTTTTCCCATCACATTTTCCTCATCCAATCAATAATTTGATACAACAATAAAGCTCATTTATTTTCTCATGACCTCTGTGAATTATTATGCTTCAATTATGTTTCAATTATATGTGCTTACGAAGAAGAAAATAAGCCTTAATTATATGAAAATAAGGTTAGCCACAATTAATATCACATAATTTTCAGATGTTGTTTTCAGACACATTTTTGCTTGCAACATCATCGTGGTTGGAGCAATGCAAAGTGATACAGCAAATGGTAATATTTTGTAGAGCAGAATTTTTCGCGAAACCAGACAATCACGACTTTTTTGTACGTGTTAAATTAGCATTTTTAAGCTTCATTACATAGACCTACACACAAAATGAATATATTCGCAGGGTGTTATATTCGTGGTTAGATGATGATTTGTGAAATTTGCGAAAATTAAACCTTCGCAAAAATAACCCAGTTTACAGTAGTCCTTTATTCAAATAATGATAAAACTATTATTTGCAGATTGAATTCGTAAACGCATCAAAAGTAGCGATCACACAGTCATCTCCCCCATGAGCGTACATTTTCAAGGTGAAAATGGTCCACGTCTACACTCATGACTTTAAGTATGTGTTCACGAAATTACTGCCACAAACAAAATATATTGAATTTGTTACCAACTATGTGGTGAGAATGTGATTAAAACATTGGTATGGGATGCCTTAGTGAGTGAGTTACAATGAGTTGTACAATATAAGTTCTTCAAGTTTAAACTTTTTAGGCCTTGTGAAATACTGAGCAATATAAATGGTTCATTATAAACATCTTTGTTGTAAATTGTTGACCTCAATTTCAGGAGGAAGAAGATTACGATCCCCGCGGACACCGTCGTAGAACATGGGATGACGAGCACGTACTGAAGCGGCAGTTCTCTGCTTTGGTCCCTGCATTTGATCCCAGACCAGGTAGAACTAATGTACAACAGACTACTGATCTAGAAATACCACCACCAGGTAAGTGTTTGGGTCAATTGGATTTGATATTTATGTTATGATTAGATACTTCATTTACCCATTACCTGGTAGGAGAACGTTGATATTTCACACCGCTGACCTACACACACGTTGGCACATAGCTCATATTCAAGCAGGCATGACTTTAACTGGGCTTGATAGTTTTGTTTTGATACTTAAATCAAGTGTTTCTAGACACTTTTTTAGATGTTTTTCTGAATTCCGCGCTATATGATAGACCATTTTTATTTGAGAATATATTATCAGGAAGATGATTTTATCCATGCAGACCCACCTATTTGTAGACAAGAATTGTGATATGTGGTTGCAGAGTTATTGCATTCAGAGCAGCTGTTGCCATTTTATTTATTTATTGGAACCCCTTCCTGTGTCGATAGATTAGTAACATGAAGGTGATATTTACTGATACCCTCAATTGTAACTATTCAATGAGGTAAGTTTTATTTTCCATTGAAAAAATTGCAACCCATTGCTGTTTTCTGCAGGTTCATCTGATGAGTCATTTCAAGACGAGGCAGAGACTGTAGCGACACCTCATTTGTCACTGTTTATTAGAGGACCTGGATTGCCAGGGGTAAGAATTTAATATCTCTTTAACGACCTGTTCTGAATTTTAAGCAATGTTATTTTATTTACTATTTTATAATATGAATTATTATTTAATCACTTTTAAGTTGACTGTTTTATGTCATGATGCTGTAAATTCCACACAGATTTGACATAAGTCATGAGAATTAAATTTAACTGAATGATAGTATGTGTAGCAGTTCTGTGGAACATAAACAGAAGTTGCATGAAGATTTCAGTTTTCGACTAATACAATTGCAAGTGTCTCTAAGGTATTGATTTTTTGGAACCGTCTTACATTTATTAATTTTTTGTGTAACATAACGACAGAGTAGAGAGTTTTATTGCTTAGCACATTTGAATTTTAACTGATACAATTAAGGATTCAGAGATGCACATTATTGTCCAAGTATGCAGCCCTTGAACACAATTTGTCATCGGATTGGCCTTCTTAATTAGATGACTGAAATAGCATAGACTTGGAATATTGGAAAGTAAAACAGTTGTGAATGAATGCAATAAAATAAAATAAGATATTGGAAAGTAAAACAGTTGTGAATGAATGCAATAAAATAAAATAAAATATTGGAAAGTAAAACAGTTGTCAATGAATGCAATAAAATAAAATAAAATATTGGAAAGTAAAACAGTT
>JXSR01S002131.1:17995-29129 GCA_000969725.1 Ophiothrix spiculata
AATGAATGCAATAAAATAAAATAAAATATTGGAAAGTAAAACAGTTGTCAATGAATGCAATAAAATAAAATAAAATATTGGAAAGTAAAACAGTTGTCAATGAATGCAATGGAATATTTGAAAGTTAAACAGTTGTGAATGAATGCAATAAAATGAAATTGACCAGGGTCTGATTTGTACTGGAGGTTTGTGGTAAGCTATGTGATGAACGGTTACAATATTGTGGCCCTGTGAATGTGCCAATATTTGTAAGAATGAAAATGCTATTAATGTTGCTTATGTTTTTGTAGATCCCAGAAACTGAGGTGTATTGTGATGATCCACAGTCAACAATATTCAAATATGTGCAACTGTTATATCAGAACACACCAGCAGGAACCAAACAAGAAAGGCTACGTAGGATCTGGGAACCAACTTACACGTAAGAAAAAAGCACTATCATTTTATTCACAGTCGTTGAATATAGTTTTTTAATGGAGTTTACATTGAAAAGAATCCTTAATGTAACTGATTATCTATTTTGTATCCATCCATCCATCACATTTATATTTGATTTGAGCTTACAATCAGATCAATTGATTTACTTAAACATTAGAGTCAGTTCTAGGTTAATACTTCCCCTTTCACTTACTAATTCAAATTGTTCACAAAGTACATAGATGTTTAAGCTTGTTTGCTTTTGTTGTTTTTGGCAAAGCTTTAATAAGTAACCAACAATTTAGAGCCATTTTGCCTGGCACTCACTCTTTAAAAAAAAAAAAAATGGCATTGTAACAACCATGACAGTAGCATCAATAAAATCACCATGAAGGTACCATATATCGTCATGCAAATAAACTTTTGTGATTAATTATTACTACGGTGCCATATGAAGAGCCTTGTCAGTTGTATGCGCATTAACTCTATAATAGAAACCATGAAGTATAAAGTAAACAATCAGACTCTGGTGCGAGATCCATAGCATATCCCTTGTATTTCTACAACATTGTGAACTGGTGCTTTTGTATTATGTAAGAGACTAGCAATGATTGATAAAGATTGATTAAGACCAAATCATGATTATGGTATTATTTTGGCTAATTTTATTGCTACTACATGGCTAAACCTTGAACATAAGTTCATTTGAATATTCAGCAAAATAAGGTACCAATGATGATTAAAAAAATATGGACTAATTTATTTCCCGTATGGTCATATCAGTTTTTCGACTGCTTACTTTTTACTTGCATGTTTATAAATATACATATTTTCACAGGGAGGAGAATCAGATTTTCAGAATATCATATCCGTTTTTGCATCCAAGAGTTGATACCACCGACGTGCAGCGACCAAAAGCTTGGCTCAAAACTGAAGTGAATGAAGAATATTTTGTGTTGTGAAGACTGATGTGCATCTGACTGATGATTCATGTCTGAATGATTTGAATTCATATGAATAATGATTTTGTTCCTGTTTTTATTCCTTTTTAGTGTTGTTTACAGAGAAGCTAGACCTGATGATGGCAATTTATCAGCTACAGAAAATACAGAGGTGAGAAAACAAGATTGATAACTTACAGAATTGATCTGCGGAGAGACAATAGATTACATGTGCACGAAACACTATGGTCTGATTGTAGAACTTGGTACATGATACCTTTGATGTCCATACTTTTTTCTTTATTTGACTCTTATAGAGCATGTCCATACATGAATTAATAAGGACTTCAACTGAAATAGCTTATTTCAAAAATCTATTACATCCAACCCGACATCTTAACTCATTTGCAGCTTAGGTCTCATCAAAATTTCTAATTAGAGCACAGAATTTACTACACTACTAATGAAAAATATTAATACTAACTGAAATTTTGTTTTGAAAATTTTAACAAATTCAAATTATATAATCGTAAAAACTGCTTTCTTACTCTGCCATAAAATACCTACAGACATTGAGAAAAACAAAGCAATGATGTGGTGTTTGATGGCAAAACCTCTTCCGTCCACTTATGTAACGTACTAGGTTACACCAGTACAGACCAATGTGACTGTTAACTCTTTTATGTTATTGCAGAATTCAAAAACATATAAATTTCAAGTAGATTAACCAATAACCAATAACATCTGGTGAATGCAGAACTAAACTTTTCAATAGTCTCATTTCTTACTGTGGTCCATGATGCACTTCCTCATTTTATTTATTAATGGGAGACATGTTTTGGAGTTACGTTATTTGAAGAGAAATTTATTCTGTATAATGTACTATTAGAGTCAGTAACCATCAATGTTGTTTCTTTTTTCTCATGTAGGGTCGGTGGTCAGTAGACTTTGTAGAGAGACATGTAGGCTCAGATCAGTTACCTAAATCAGAGTTGATTGCATATCTCCAGCGTAATGCTGATGTGCACTTCTTACGACGATGGAAGTTGACGGGTGCCTCCAAGAGCATTCGCAAGACAAAGAATTGCTCACAGCTAGTAGCTGCATATAAGGTAGGTACCATGCATGTTTTAATTGTCGGGTGAAATATTTGGCTTATACTGTGGTATGCACATTAATGGTTCTAATCCTCAAAGCAGTTTAAAAGTAAACATTCTGTTTTCATAAATGCTTCATTTTGGGTATTTATGTAGTTGAAATAGCTACCAAATTTTACAAGATTCAATGCAAAACCACACTAGGAAATTATGGATAAAGTTAAATTAAATGCTGCTGGATTTAAGAATTGGTTTTTGTGCATACGAACCTACAGACCATAGTGTGCAAGAAAAAGAGCAAAATCATATTCTGTCAAGTGTCATGTTATCAAAGTTTGATCCAATTAAGCAGAATTCAACTTTTGTTATTTAGTGCAACGATGTAACCTGATACTTTGTAGTATGGGACACTTTTAGGGGTTTGTTGAGTGTGCCAGTTAAAGGCATATTTTGTTTTTGGTTTTCACAACAAATTTGAATCATGTTGAATACTGTGCAGAAATGACCTTTAAAATTAGACAGCATTTCAAAACTCAACAGGTGTGCCAGTTGCTATTCTAAAGTATGGCAACTACCTAGAACCGCCTTATCTTTGTGTTCAGCTGCTGGATGAATTTTAAAACGGCCCCTTAAATGGAAATGTAACAATGTAAAGAGAATTGGTTGTATTATATGAAGTTGTTAGTAATTTGCCAAAAATGAAATGTCTTATGTGTGTCCTGCATTGATGTCACCGCATGGAAAAGTCTAGAGGACTTTTAATAAGTTTGCCAGGTTTATGTAATTAAAAACACATAATGACAGCTGTTTAAAGGTAAAACATATGATGAGTTGTAATATTGCAGTATACTGTTAAATTGGGAATCTCCCATCTCTTCACAGGAATTTGTTCAGCTAGGCCTTGCTAAGTTAACCATGCAGCGTAGCCGTCACAGTTCCGGTGGCCGTGTACTGAGCCAGGTGGACTGTGGCCAGCCTGTTAGCAGTCGTCATGAGCCAGCAGCTTGCACTGTAGATGATGTATTACAGTTACTACGCATATTGTTTGCATTAGCTAGTGATGTCACCACTGCTGCAGTTCAACAGGGTAAGAAGACTTAAACATATATCAAGTGTTAGGTATAGCTTGCGCCCTTGCTGAAATATGTACATCTGTATCATCCGTTGACCCTAGCCTACTTTCTGTTATTCTGTCTGGTAGTTGGTTCACTATGTCAGATGGTGTTATATCGGTGCGTATGGTATGTTGCAGAGATGTGTGAGCGGGTGTACTGGCTCTTTGGTTTAAAGGGTTAAGAGTTTCAGGGTCATTGACAATGTGATTTAGAAATTTGTTGATATGGACTCTCAAAATTAAATAAGCGTGTAATGGTATCATTACAAAATGCATTGATATTTGCATTCACATTTGCATCCAGTTGGGTTAAATCGTTATCTTTTTTGGGCCTTGAAATTCCAGAACTAAAACACAACACCTAGCCAATGTTGTAAAAAGAATATATTTTGCAAATTTGACTCTTTTGATGGAACATTTTGTGAATTGTGAGTATTGGGTGTGGTTATGATATATCTAGGTCTGTTATTGATTGTCAAATGTATCGATAGTCATGTAAGATTCACAGACTTCTGACATGTGGTTACACTCAATTAGAGTATTAATACACACACGATATGGAATAAAGCTAAGATTAATCGCCCAAGAAAAACAGTGCCATCTATAGTCGGAGTAATGTTTCATCCCCTCTACAGCAATACCTACTTGAGAACAATGTATTTACCATTTTGGTCAGCAGTATATTGCGTGTTAAGCGATGACCGTGTAATCGTCTACATGTATTGTGTTTTTAATGGCGGCTCATGTCGGTCCTACCGTGATTAATATTTCTTCAAAACCTAAAATAATAAACAGGGATGCTAAGGCAGGGATAGCTAGACAAATACAGGAGGATGGAAGAACAAATTGAGATGATAGTGGGGAAAAGTAAAGATATTAATGGTGATTTTCATTCCGACTTCATTTATAAGAAAAATGGATTTATCTAGAGTTGCAATACGTTGTGGATAACACACTTTGGGGTGAATTCCTATCACTACATATCGATAGTACTTTATCGATATATCCTACAATTTGCTCCTGATATAGCGACTTTCAGAAAGTGTATCGATAACAGGCCTAGATATAGCATGATATTTTGAACTTGGAAGGATTAAAAGCCTAATCCTGTAACAGGCCTAGATATAGCATGATATTTTAAACTTGGAAAAATTAAAAGCCTAATCCTGATAGGAGTTTTCATTACATTACCTGATTTCATCATGAGCTGTGAAAACATTTGAAATGGATCGTAATAACAGACTTTTACTGGTTTGATTTGTGGTTTCAATTTGTAGGCATCAAGGAGTTTTAAATAATGAAGTAGTTATACTAAAATCCACAGATTTGAGAGTTGTGATTTCTAGTTAACTTTATCACTCTCTCTCTCTCTGGCTTTCTTACAGCAATAGATTACTTACATTTCAATGTACCATTAGATGAATTCTCCAGCAAGAAGATAACCAACAAATTGATGCAGCAAGTACAGGTATGCCGGCCATATTTACCGTTTTCTTTCGAGTTTAAATATTAACCTGTCGAGAACCCGTGATCGTGAGATAATATAGAATAAATATTTTCAACTGAAGCAGGTAGAAACAAAGTCAATTAGTGAAATATAAAAAATCCAAGCTATCTTGCTTATCATACTGGAAACGAAATGAGATGAAATGATGATTACACAAAGCTTAAAGGAGCATGGTCCGATTGCCTCAACGTTTTTTCAAACTTTTTGAGATTTTGGTACCAAATGTTGCTCATATTTTTCTCATAATCCATGTAAAATTTCACGGCTGAATTACATTTCGTTTTGAAGATATACATGAAAATGTGTCTAATTATGGTAACCATAATTAATTTTGCATAGTAACGTATAGACGGTTCTGAAATACAAAATTGCCCATAAAATCAAAACGGTTAGACAGATTGAGCTGAAATTTGAAACTTAAATCTTTTGAGTGGCCATCTTTCATATGACATTAAAAACTTAATTATGACAAATCGGACCAAGCTCCTTTAACATTACTGTCAACTATGATATAATGCCATACTTAATTGTTTGTGTGTAATCATGGTGTCATTAATATCAATGTCATTAATATCAAAGGGGCAATTCATGATCCACTTTTCACCCTCAAGGTCACCTCTATCAAAATTGAGTTTTTTATCTCATAAGAATCGTCAACTGGTATATGTTACGATCCCCAAACCGTTCTTTCATATGTGCTTGCATTTTTGAGAAAAGTGAGAAAATGTGTCACTTTCTAATTATTGTCGGGGCCCCGACAGTAATTACAACATAGTAGCCTATGGGGATTTTCAAAGTGCTGAAAAGTTTGTAACTTGGAAACGAATAATCGGAATCAAGTGAAATTTTCAGTATATATTTATAATGTACTCTTCTTATTATTTAGCTAAAAAACAGGCCCGGTTTTTGTCACATCAAAATCATGAATTGCACCTTTAATATCGAGATTGTTTGTTTTCTTCTCTTCTTAGGATCCTTTGGTTTTAGCTAGTCTGTCATTGCCAACGTGGTGTGGGAAGCTGACCAACAAATGTCCCATGTTATTCCCATTTGAAACTAGACATCTTTTTTTCTCTTGCACTGCATTTGGTGTATCAAGGTATGTATGTGTAACTATTATTATAGGCAAATTGAAAATTTATTTAGTATTCACAGCGTAAATGAAAAATCCCAAGTTCAGGGCAGAGCCCCATTGCTTGTGATTACAAATCCCTTTTCTTATTGCTGTTTACAATACCAAGCATATAACTTAGGTATTAGTGTATAGAAACTTTCAAGTTTACTCATTAAATATTATACAGGTAACCTGATAGGTTGTTTTGTTTGTGTAAACAAGGGGACTTAATTTTTTTTCTTAACAATGTACGCCATATTTATGGTAAAGTGTGAAATGCACACTTTTCTTGTGTAATTTCTGTTTTTTATTTTGGGAAGAGTCAAAGCTCTGATTACTATATGCCAAAGCACCAAAGTAATATCACAACTGCAAAGAAGATTTCATTTTCATGTTAATTTCTCATAAAAGTTCCAAGTTTTATTGTGTCTATCTTGATGAAAAGTTTTGGGAAAAAAAGGATGTCACAAACTCTTAATGTATATGACATTTATTTTGGCTGTACTCTCCGCTCGCTATGCTTGGAATTGGGTCACAAAACGAGTTGAGCCTCATTGTTACGCATCGACATGTGCAAGTTTCACACCAGGTCTAATAATGTATCCAGGAAGTGTTGCACTTTAACAGTTATATATGTTAAAAGATCAAAGATTTCATTAACTTTTTCAATTTGTGCAACCAAATACTTCATATAAAACTAATACAATTCTTGGAGGGGTGGGAATGTGTGTTTCAGGCAATTTTAAATCTTTTACTTTAAATTTCTTAAACAGGGCCATAGCTTGGCTGCAGGATAAACGTGATGCTAGTGTAGAAAGAGTGCGTACACCAAGCACTCGTCGAGATGACCAGCATGAGTTCCGTGTCGGACGGTTGAAGCATGAACGTGTCAAAGTGCCTCGTGGTGAACAGCTTCTTGAATGGGCAGTCAATGTGATGAAATTACATATACACAGGAAATCAATATTAGAAGTAAGTCACACCTCATATTCCTATGCACACTTAACAATCCAATCTGCTTTATTTTATATACTGCATTAATAAAATTTACCTGGTTAAAATACATTGTATGATCAAATGGTTTCAAGTAGTTTTAACAAATTGAGAAAATCTGTAGATAGTATGTAGGTCTCGTAAAGACTATTTTAATTTTCAAAGTACTATTTTGGTCTTGACGTCATTAAAAACAGGACATGCGAAAGTGTGCCGTTTGGTCCATTTTGTGCTTTTTGAACTTGATTGGAATATTTGTGAGATAAGGAAGTTTCAAGTTAGTTATAGTGACTGCCAGAAATGAATGGCTCTGTTTAAATGCCTCCATGTATAAACCAGGAGCTTATTGTTAGCATGCTTGTGAACCACAGTCAGCTTCTCCTGTCAAATTGTTGTTATTATTAGAACATCATTGTATGTAACTAGCTAAGTGGGGAATTGCCATACCAAAATTGATTAAATTATTATTTTCATAGGGTTGTATTTGTAGTTTTTATGAGTAAATCTACAAAGCTAATTGATGAGTTTTAACAAATTTGCTTACATTATTATTTGTTGACAGGTTGAATTCATTGCAGAAGAAGGTACGGGTCTTGGTCCTACGTTAGAGTTCTATGCTCTAGTCGCAGCTGAAGTACAGAGGAAGAGTCTTGGCATGTGGCTTTGTGATGATGATGTGCCAGATGACATGTCTAGAGAGGTAAGTCATGGAATGACACTTTCTGAACTCTAAAATTCAGTAAACGTGTATGTACAAAATAATAATAAAGCAAAATTTTACAGAATCGATACCTCAAATGAAATATAGCCCAGCATTCTGACTAAAAGACATCGTTCATTTATGCAATTTTTAAGTGTCCATAGTTAATTTACTCTCATGAGAATGTGATCGCAAATGGAATCTGTGTAAGCTAACTAAATCATTTCATTGTTCAATCACCAGGTTGACATAGGTGAAGGTACCAAGCCACCTGGGTTCTACATCCAGCGGGCATCAGGCTTATTCCCTGCTCCTCTAGTCCAAGACAGCGAAGATGTCAACCGTGTCATAGATCTCTTCCGTTTCTTGGGTACTTTCCTTGCCAAGTGCCTTCAGGACAACCGGCTCGTAGACGTTCCCCTCTCCCGGCCTTTCCTCAAACTCATGTGCATGGGAGATGCCGGAAGTAGCATCCATCCGTCCTTCTCCCCAGAGTCATCCCTGAGGGACTCCGATGCCTTCTTAAACGAAACCCCATCAGAAGCTTCATTAGATGATCTTCATGAGCTAATATCTGATTTGTCGATGGATGAGGTGGAATCCAAATCTGAACTGATCTTGGGTGATCCACCCAAACCAAGGACCCCAGCATGGTTTGCTGGGCTGCTAACGTGGGATGACTTTGAACAGGTGGACCCGCATCGGGCCCACTTCTTGAGACAGCTGAGAGTGTTGGTGGATAGGAAGAGGCAGATCCAAAAAGATAAATCAAAGAGTGAAGAGGAACGCAACAATGAAATTCAGAATCTGGCTTTTGAAAATCCAGGAGGATGTGGGCCTTTAACTAAGCTGGAAGATTTAGGGTAGGTAGTCAAGCTATGTTATTTATTTTTTTTGACTTTTTAAATTTGAGGTTCTCACTGCATTACAACTGTTAGAATAACTTTTGACAATTGAGTGACAGTGATTAAATTTTGGGCAACATATATGGTCAATTTTATTCATTTTATTGATGTGTCTTGATGGCCCATTTTTACAGTAATACAAGCTTAAAAGGGACCACATAGTTAGAAGTAAACTTGCTTGTAAGCTATATTGGCAGCTTGTCAAAATTAATGATTTAAAAGTTGACTCATAAATGATTATTTTTGAAAGAAATTAAGTATGCAACATTTTTCACTTCTCATTGATATTTAAAAACATAAAATAAAACAAGAACCATATAAAGAGAAAACAATGAACATGTAAAGCGAAAATGAGAAACATAATTCTAATAACTTTGTGACTCCCCATCACTAAAGTTATTAAAATTTCTTACAATACAGAATATATATAATATATAAATTTTGTGCACGAGTATGCACAGCTGTCCATGATGGATTATTGTGTATAGAGATGATAATGGTGTGATTGTTTACATTGCACTAGTTGCAATCAGATTGCCATTATTTTGTATAAATTTCAAGTTATTGTTTAGCCTAATTTGGGTCATGTATTGTTTGCTTCCTGATATTAGTGATTGGATTTTTTAAAACTTTTTAAGTGTTAGTCTCATGCCTTATAGTACAGCCAGCCATCTGTCATCCAATTCTTAAGGTAGAATGATAGTGTATATTATGTTTGACATTTTGTCACCAATTGGATTGCTTTCTGTCTCTCCTACCACAGTTTGACATTCCAGTTCAACCCTTCATCTAAGGTGTATGGCTACACATCATTTGATTTGAAACCCAACGGTGAGGAAGAAACGGTGACATTAGACAACGCAGAGGAATACATCGAGTTGGTTACAGATTTCTGTTTACATACTGGCGTACGTAGACAGATGGAATCCTTCAGAGGTTGGTGCTGCTTTTTTGTTTGAAAGCTTAGGCCTAAAAGAATTGTTTAATTGGCGTAAAATAAAAAAAAGTTAGGAGAGGTAGGTAGGTCTTTTTTCAGCAAAAAGAAAAAACACCCAATTTTGGACTTCGGTACTTTTTTCATAACATTTTCAAAAAGCACCTAATTCACTAAATTTAGGTGCTTTTTCCAACCCACATTTTTTTTTTTTTTTTGGTTTCATCTGAAAATTATGGTCGGTCAGGCCAATCAAACAACTTTTTGGCCTCTGTAAACATTTATCTAATCTTTGACATCATATATTTTTTTATAGAATCAAGTACTTTGTACTGCGTCTACAAGGTTTTTTTTGATTTTGGTACAATTTTTATGCAACAGATTCATAATTGAAGTTCTAACACTCCATTGTCTTATTTTAGATGGTTTCAACGAGGTGTTCCCGTTAGAAAAGCTTCACAGTTTTACACCAGCCGAGCTGCAGACAATGATGTGTGGTGACCAAGCACCCGTCTGGACCAGAGAGGATGTACTGAATTATACAGAGCCAAAACTAGGCTACACGAGGGAAAGGTACGTGAAATTTCAATTCTTTGTTTACAGCTACATAGACAATAGTAAGGTTGTGAATTTTGGGAAATTTAGTGCTTTTACTGTTTGGTTCTGTCAATCATGATTCAAGACATGTAAATCTATGGTTTACTTTATTTAAGTATTTTTTAGAGAGCTGCTTTATTATTTGTTCTAAGCAACATATATATTACATGCCTGCCAACTAGTAAGATTTAATATGATTTAGTAAGAATTTTGAGGTTTATGAAAGCAGAAAATCTTACTAAATAAGATTTCTGAATCTCTGAAATTACATAACTTCTTGGTATGTTTGTGTGTAAAATCTACTTTTTAGTGAAATAATCTACTTTTTTGGTTGCAAAGTCTACTTTTACACATTTACAGGTTGGCAGGTATGATATTATGTATAATACAAATTTACTTCTATCTGCTGGCCAATTAAATGACAAAAAAAAAAGGATTTGAGCCATGTTAAAATTCTTGGATCGGCTCGTAGTTGGGTTTTTAGGTCAGTGCCAAAAATATGTTTGTTAAGATCTAAAGCAGACCTTTAATGTTCTTTGTTTGTGTAATGGTGCAAAGTACCTCTCTTTGTGAATTATAGGAGTTGTACCTACTGTTTCACCCAGTCCTACTATTTTCCCTTGCTTTTATGATCTTGGTAACATGGTCTGCAGTTCCTTTGAAGATATTTTTCACCGTTTTTTACGGAAGTACAAGTGTGTATATTAGTAACAAACGTTATTTATCTGTTTTCATTCAACAGCCCTGGGTTCCAGCGTTTTGTCAATGTGATGGTATCCATGAACAGCGACGAGCGTAAATCGTTCCTCCAATTC
>JXSR01S002131.1:32904-43442 GCA_000969725.1 Ophiothrix spiculata
ATCCCCAAACCACTGTTCTCATCCAAATAACACTTGACTAAAAATATTGACTAAAATATATTTATCTACCAATAGCAACTGATTGACTTAATGAAATTTGAAACCATGCAGTTTTGTGTTCTCTAGCTGACTATAATGTTCAAGGTAACCTTTCCTTGATGAAAAACTAGTGGCAAGCATTATTATGTATCTGTGATTTTAGCCTGTTGAGTTATGTTTTCCATCACATTACACCAAGTACTTAAGCCATTTGGCTGCACACATTCTGTTGGATATTGCACATGACTTTCCGCTAAAATTGTGGTTAAATTTTTTTTAGCTCTTACTCCTGTTTTTCGAATATGTTGAGAAAAATGTGCACCTCACACGCTGTTAAAAGAAAATATGTAAAAATGTTTAAACATAGTGACTTGCGATGTTAGTGTGTGAATATTTATCTGGAATGTGTAAAATTGTTCTACTTTCAAAATTAAACAATTTATATTTCCTGAACATATTATAAAAAGATAAAGATATTATTAAGAGATAAAGATATCATTTCTTTTTAATTTTGGTAATTATTTGGACTTGCATGTTGTCATGGAACCATTTTTGTACATCTTTTATTGGCTGTTATTTTTCTGGTGCAATCCCGTAATGTTTAGTTAGTCAACTCTTTATGTAGTTACATTGTTTATTTAAGTATTATTAGACTGTACCCAAGTCCTTTTGCAAGTATGAATAAGATTGTTCCACTTGTTAAGCTTCCCTTTCTTTGTAAGATTGCTGAGAATATTAATTGAGCTTGCTGATGATCTCCATTTAGAAATCCCTTGATAAAATAGACTTTTTCAATATTAATAGAACATAAAAAGTTTTGCTACTTTTGTACACATTTTCAACGTTCATCATTATTTTCACTTTAATTAATTGGTTTATGTGCTAAAGTGGTACCACCAGTTTGATTTACCTAACGGAAATCAAACATCATTTTGTAATTTTGTGATTTGAAATATTATTATAAGCTTAAGCATAGAACACTAGATGTCACTGTGTATTGGGGCTTTTGTATCGTCATCTTGAAATATATTGTAGTAACTTTAAGTATTCCGTTTTAAAAAATAATCATTAAGTCTGATAATATTTGATTTAGAACAGATTGAAGAATTAATTGGAAATGGGTTGGATCTTTATGCTGAAAAATGGAACCGTGTTCAGGTCGAGATGAATTATGTGATGCATTGTGAAAAGGGATAAGGATAGTGTGTTGAGTTGTATCGATGCTGATTAGCATTTGTATTTACATTTGTATGCTTCCAAACAAATTATATCAGAATAGATAAGCTATTAAAAACCAAACGAAAAATCAAGGTATGTGTCTATTGTGTTAATATGATTTTCTTGCTGCATTTATAATCAATTATATGAGTGGTGCTCTAGCAAAATGAGTGGAAGTTAGTTTATGACATATTTTAATTCTATAATCTCAGCTTTCAAATGATATATAATGTCATACTTTCTTTCTACAATCTTCATTTAAAGATAAAAATACAAGGCATTGTCGCAAATCGATTTTAAAGTTACTGATATGTATAATAGCAAAATACAATCGATTATCCGTGAATAAATGCACTTTCAGGCATAATTGACCTTCAAAACGCGAGACTGTTTGACGCTTATGCATTCATGCATTTTATGTCAAAAAACGAAATTTGATATTTTCACCATATTTTTACTTTAACAGCCATTTATTCGAAATCTTCAATCGTGACTTTCCGCTCATTTTGGCAGAGCACCACTCATATTTTGTTCAATTTAGAAGTGCCAATACAGATTATATCAAAAGAAATTACAGACAATGTTGGAGATTGGTAACTGCATTTGACACTAGTGATATTTGCTATCAAATTGATTATGTAATAGTGTGGTCAGCAACCGGCCCACACTATACACACAGTTCACAGCAATTCTATGACACTTACTTGCTGCTTTTGAGTGGTGAATTCAAATTGATGCTATGAGCTGTGAACAATGTGGACTGGTTGCTGGGAAAATAATCCCATTTTGACATCACTTTGATTGCAAATTGCATTGAAAATAATGCATTTGAATCAACTGGGGGTAGAGATATCTTGCATGTCACTTTATTTTGTCTGCAGTTTCTAACAAACAGAAAACACAAGAGGCAACACAGTTTGTCCATTAAGAAAGGTAAGATGTCTGTTCCGAGGCATGAGATCGGGATCATGAGATGGCAACTTGCACCATTTTTACCCTAGTTTGGGGTACAAGCTGGTGGGTATTCGAGTTTGGGAGATAATGCCCAATAAAACAATGCATCTCTATGATGTTTATGGATCCACACCGGTAAATACATCCCTATTGACTTAAGATGCAAATATATCTCTTCTACAAAGTGGACAAAGATATATCGTCAAGGCAAAGTTTTGGGATACGGCGCATCAAAATCACGCGTCATTTTGAGTGCGCCCATGCCCATTGGGAAAATAGTGCCACTCATAAGAAACCCTCTGTTCTCCAAAAGTCGTAAAATTTCTTCAAAAATGGTAAAAACAAAATCTTGTTATTATGAATGATTTAATAACAGTCCAATAGCAGGATTAACTTCAAAATTTTGCAAAAAATACTATTTTCTACATATTCTGGAATTAATTATAGGCAATAAGGGTTACATTTTGCTGTCTCAACCTAGCAGACGACGCTACACAATTTATTTACCGATGTGGTACCTTATAAAAGACACACAACCAAAGCTTTGCATTCATCTAGGTCAGCAAGGATTCAAATACCTTGAAATTATGGCTAATGTCTATGCATTAGGCAGCATATCATGCTAGGTCTGAGATCTAGTTTGTCCAAGGCCCTGAACTGATGGGAGGTAGATCTTGATGTTATAAAGCAAAACAAACAAACAAACAGAAATTCAAGACAATGACATTAGCATCATGATTTTATTTCAGAAAATCCAATAAAGTTACCATGGCATAGAGTTTATATAAAATATATATAGTGTGATAAAAATAATTTACTCTTATAAATAAGAGTAAAAATAAGAGTAAAACCTGGGCCCATATTTATAAAAGGCTGCTAACTCTAAACTTTGATCATCACTACATATACGAGAATTGTAAGTGTTTCCTTAATCCGATAGCAAAAGTAATCTCACAAAAAGCAATTCACATTGTGAATAGGCCTGCCTATTTAGTCTTAATTACAATATAGTTGGCAAACTGAACTTATTGTGTGCCTGTCAAAGTAACAATACTTTAAAGGAACTTATTAGTTGCCTTCCAGTGTTAGCAGCATTTCATGAATATAAACAAAGACCTTAATTTCTTAAAAAAGAAGACCCACATCATGCAAGATAGATATTTTATTTTAATAGAAAACATTTTTCTTAAATAAATTAAGTCCAAAATGAGATAGGTTCATGCTGGCTACAGGCCGGGGGCTATGCACCATTATACCCTGAGCATATGTTCACCATAAATCAGCTTAAAACCTCCTGTTATCGTTTAAAAGAATTATCCGGTTGCATTACGTCAAATGTGGTGAGAGTTGTATATTGCTTGGATTCCTCCTCCGTGATTGGTGCATTCCCTGGCCTAATTACTACTGCCACATTGAGACCGGCCTCTGTTGCAGGTTTGGCTTCTGTAATAAAAGCAATGGTAAGAAAAATGAGTTCAGTAATGTTGAATACTGATATCATGTAAGATTGCACAATTTTCAAAGTTCTATATGATACGAAATCCTCTATGATATGAAAAAAGTTGTATCATACAGCTCTTATCATCTAACTTGCATCGTTTTTGGAACATGTATAACAAAGCATGCGTGCGTGCGTGCGTGCAAGATTTACAGCAACGCGTTGTTACTAAGACTTTACTATTTGATGACAATAAAATGACATGCATAGCTGTCGAAATCAAGTCTGGAAAACTACAAAAGTATTATAATTGATTGCAACATTATGAACAATATAAGAATAACTATTTTCCAAGTATTTTCATCAGCATTTTAAAGCTTTTTCATTAAAAATTATTGTCTACTGACCCCCCTGTTTGTTCTCATGCGATACGAAAATATTATGTTTGGGTTTGTATCACACTCTTAACCCAAACCATTAATACAGGGTGAATCAAAATGAATTTGACCGAGATTCATGATTGCATAACAAAAGAACAACGAATATTCAAACCCACTGTGACACACATGGTAAGTGTGCAGACTCTTCTGTTTACTTTAAAATAAGAATGAAGGAAATTGATTATTCCTAAGAGGAGTAATGTGTTTTTCAAGCTGTCCACAGAATAAATAAGCAAACCAATTACAAATGCAAAGTTAACACTAGATTAAGCAGAGTGATTACCTGTTTATGAATGTCTTAGGCATTGGAGCACAATTAGACCACAACCAAGCCACAACCTTATTTTTCCAAAATGGCGACTGAAGGCTTGATTGATCACCTCAATATTATTGTATAATATTCATTACATGTTTTGAAATTATTTAGAGGTGCATAATCAAGTTTAATGTCGTCATCTTGGAAAATCAAGGCTGCGGCCGGCCACACAAAGTTGTGGCCTAATTGTGCTCCAATGCCTAAACCATTCCTTCGACTGATATTTAAACATTGAGTCAAGGAGATAGATCATTCACAGTAAAAGCTAAAAACTACATGTAGGTATTTGAGACAGGAATTTGAAAGACAAATACCAATCAATGGTATGCATGAAACCAGTTTTGATCCTGCCTGACACAGAATTGGTTAAAGCCGATCGTTGGTACAGGAAGTCGTACATTGTATGGCACCATCTGACACTGATGCACAAGGTAGTTCGCAGTTGAAAACTAATTGCAAACACACAGGTTCAAAGCCATTTTGCAGAGCAAATCAAAAGAAAATAAATTTGTCAGCCAATATTGTGAAGAGCAAAAGAGGCCCATTGGGATCTGAGTCTCAGATTGTGAACATAAAGGACTGAGCTCCAAACTGCATGAATCTTAGCTGAAAGAAGAGCAGGGTATTAGTAACAGGTGAATACACAGCTAACCTACTTTCTTTGCATTTTGTTTCTTGTCTAAAACAGGCATAACTTCTCTTAGGAATTACCAATTTCCTTCATTCTTTTTTAAACAAGCAGAAGAGTCTGCACATTTACAAAGTGCAGGTCTCACATTTTGGTACGTGGGTGGTTACCCAGTCAGAATACTCTACTATCCTATACCGAGGTCTCATCTAGACCTTCAGTTGACCACAGTATCACGAAGGATGTCTAATCTTCAAAACCTCTTTGGTACCATTCGTAAGTTAAAAAGTGGTTTTTCACAAAACTGCAACAACTTTAGGTTGATATTGGATGATATTTGTATCTTTTTTAAAGACCTACATACATAAATGCTTATTTAGCGTGCTATTTCATCAAGATCACAACACGGCTGTTAATGCAGATATCACAATCAGATCACATCCTCCATAATGGCTGCTAAAAGGCATACTTTATGTCCGTAGTTAGATTGTGAGTATCTAGACAGCATCGGGACAAATAAGGGACAGCTATCATGAGTATAATACCCTACTCTTCATGAACCTAGCTGTGACAAGCATATATGGGTGTGACTCTCCCATATATGGGACCGACGGCTTAACGTCCCCTCCGAAGGACGGGGCTCTCGCATGGTATGTTTGCCCTTGTCCAAAGAACTATGGGTAGAGTGCATTGTTGACAACAACAGAGGTGAGAGCAGCCACAATCTCTGTTAGTACACTCTACACTGGCACATCGCTGGCAGTACTGTCTATGGCCATACAGTAGCAATATGACACCAAAAACCAACAACTAGCTTCACAAAGCCATGACAGCATATTGGCCAGACTGACAGACCTACACATTTTGACAGCTGATACACATACCTCTGATCACATCGGTTAGAAACAGGATCTCATCAGGTTGGCACTGGATCTCAGCAGCTATCTTACTGTAACTATCTGTCTCTACTTTCATTCCAATCTTAGTATCAAAATGACCTGAAAATAGCTGCAGAAGAAATGGAATAATTGTTGGATGTATACAGGGTGTCTCTGAATTAAATACTGTATTTAAAAACAAATATTAATAATGTAAAATAAGCTTTTTTCAATTTTGAAAAGTAAATTACAAATATATGATTCACATTTTCTCTTGATATTGTGTTTTCATATTGCACTTTACTACCACTTAGTAAAATTCAATTTTGGTCAAGGTAGGTCTGAGCCAGCTTGATTTTAAAGTGGTAAACTATTAGTTATTGGCCCGGGTTATTTGGGTGACTTGGGAGGTATGGTATGGGACATTATCAACTGCATTGTGTCATATCCAGGCAAAGCCCAGGGTATGACACAATGCAGTTGATAATGCATTGTGTCATATCCAGGCAAAGCCCAGGGTATGACAATGAGCGGGCGATAATTTCCCATACAATGTCGACACTGAACCCAATAATGAATTAATCGTACTACCTAAATAATTTAAATTATCAAACTATTTACTGTTCTGCAATCACTGCACATCCCTATGTAGTGTAACAAACATTTCCACACACCCAGGGTCCGTATAATAAGTGCTTTGACGTGCTCAGGTTATAATACGCATAATAATACATATTAATCATCAATTGCTTTCCATACATTCTTAACAAACTTACATAGAGTAAATCTCCATAAGTACTGTAGCCAAATAAGAGTTTCTGTGCTGCCACACTTCCTGATGAGTAGATATAGATATCCTTCCTAGCTCGCTTCCATTGCTCCAAGATGGGGATAACATCATCATAGACTCTACACAGAAAACAAAGTTAACAGTTAGCAATGCTTTCATCAATCTTAACTCTACTTTTACTGGATGAGGAATTAAATCAGTCGATTCATAACCCAAAAATTCCAAATTGGAGCTTTCCTTGCTGTCAATGCATCCTGGCCTTGGGCAAGACACTTCAACATTTTGTATTGCTCTATATAGTCTGATCCGTTGTTGGTCCCTCCCTACATATGTCACTCTGGCGAGGTACATATCCAGATCATTTGAAGATGTGAAGCACAAATTTGAAGCACAAATTGACAAATTCTGTACTGTACCACAATGTGTTCAAAACAAGCATTGAGCAGTGGAGTATATTGAAGGAAGAGTTAATGCAAATGTGAACGAAATGCAACAGCAATTTTAGAATACCATGTGTGGCTGTGACCTATAACTGCAGTGCTGCAATTTTAGCTTGTGGACTGCTCTTGCTGTTGCTGAGATGATTTACATAATCGAGTCTGTCTTTTTGCCAAAATTTTCCCATTCAACAGCAATATTCCATTAATTCTTTCCAAGAACGGCTCAATATTGCCAATAGATACAATACTGCACCTTAATGACATTATTATCATATTGTCATTATGAAATTTCAATATTAATGTCAGAAAACCTTGGATATATAGTGGGCCTATCTGTTATATTGAAAACATTTGAATTTAATTCATACCTTTTCAGGAAGATTTTCATTGTTGAAAGATATTCAAACACACCACAGAGTTCTGTAAAAGATTCATCAGGATTGTTCATCAACATAATTAAAAGTTCAGGCTCCTGACAGGAGTTGAAATATTTCCCGTAAGTGCTTTTCACTTTATTGGATTTGTATTTAGAACTGAACTTTTAATTACACCACAGAGTTGTTCATCGTGAATCAACAACGCTGCATCCATGCGTCTGGGTATTTTTATCACGCTCGGGTGATAAAAATACACAGATGCATGCGGATGCATTGCTGTTGATTCGCAATGAACAGCTCTGTGGCGTGTTTGTATACCTAAATATAATACCATCTACATCTTAATATATAAATGCTCATTGATATACCAGCCTTTATCATTTATGACTGATTAAAAATACAATTACAACTAATCTTGTTCAACTCACTCTCCCATTAAAGCGCCCTCTGTATACCCATCTTTCCACATATGACCCTGTAATTGCTTGAGGGCGGTAACCTTCCTGTCTGCATCCATCAGCCATGTTACACTCCCGATTACAGCTTCCTTGATATCCTGATCTTTGCACTCTCTTGTTGATGGGATAGCTACTGCACTGTCTTTACCTTCTGCAATGTCAGCTGAAGCCTGATGACAACAAGGAAGTTTAATAAGTCAATTATGTATATACTCAAAGAATTTATTATATCAAATCAGACTAACAATTAAATTTTCACCTCCCTGATCTGAGACTTAGAGTTCTACATATTGTATTCTGTGACACCCTGGAGCTAAAATTACATTTATCAGTTTTCAACACAATTATTTCTTCCTTTACCTGTATATGGTGCATCCCATGCTTGGTTCCCAAATTGTCTTAATCAATTTCATAGAGGAGATTTTGATACCACAAAAAAGATAACTTTTCTTACATATCAGTCATTTTTAACACCATATTATGTTCCTTAATAAGATAGCCATAAATTTACTAATTAATGGAAAATTGGATTTACCATAATGAATATCTTATGACTCACCAGGTATACACTGTATGCAGCGCCCTATGAAGGAGCATTCGCACAGGGGACCCACGGCTTTACGTGACTGTCCAACCGAGGAGCAAGTAGAGTAAAGTTTCTTGCCCAAGGAAACAAGGAGACGAAAACCGCCCAGCCCGGGGCTCGAAACCCACAATCTCTGTATTACGAGACCCATGCTCTAACTGCTCATAGTAAAATAGGCCTATAGTTTTCTTTAAGTCATTTTCAGACATGCTTTTGTAACTTATGTTACATCAAATAATATAATAAAAATAATAAAAAAGCATTTATATAGCACCTATTCAAAAATGGTCAAAGTGCTTTACAATTTTAAAAACATTATTTCTACACACTATATATAGCAATATTTTTTTTTCCAAAGTCATATAGTTACAAAATAGAACAAGTCTTAAAAATAGAACACAATAAATTACTTTTAAAAATATATATATCAACTTGCATTGTAGTTCACAGTTTAAGCTATAATTATTTATATAGGATAAAAAGCAGACGTCATTCGAACATATTAAAATAGGCAATGAAATATTAAAAATATAAAGGTCGACTGCAGGCGATATACCGCAGCCTACTCTTAGGGCGAAGGATACCCTAAGTGTCTACTATTACTAAGGGCGAGTAAATCAAAATCTTCACAAACGTAAGATCAAGATGGCCCAAGTGATTCAAACCAAAATTCAGAATTGAAATTCACTGTCAAAGAATTTTACAATCCCTCAATAACTTAATTCTGCAGCTTAATCAGTGACAATACTGCAAAATTAAAAAAACATAAACATCCAGCCAAAGCAATGAGGATAAAGTGCCTAGCACAAGGACACAAAACTTTGACACAAACAGGGCTCGAACTCGAAACTTATGTATTAAGAGATAGGCGTCCTATCCACTGAGTCAAATGGAAGATGAGCGTAGAGCGTTGTGAGAGGATAGGTAAAGGTAATATAACGTAATGAACAAATTCAAACTATAATTTCATGATATTTTTGTAAAAATTTCAAAAGATTGCATTATTGAGATATTTGTGGTCATTATTTGTTACTTATGATTTTCTTATTGTTTCCATCTGTCAGTGCTTGTTTTGAACCATAGTACTTTTTAAAGGTTTTTTTTTGAGCTACACTTCCTCAGTCTACCTAGGCCCAAAATACTTCCATAGATCTAGCAATGACCTCAAGCAAGATTGTCCTAAGTTAATTATTATTATCCAATTAGTAAAATTGACTTCTAGTATTACATGTGCTATCTGTTCAACCAACTCTCCATATCAAAATGAAGAGTGTTTTTTAAAAACTCAGGAAGCTGCTATATGCTATTTGCATACATTGTAAATCTGTTATACTACTGTATTTGTGAGTTGAATCGCTTGTCAAAGCTCAGTGCAAATCAAAATTTACATCATATCGATATATAAATACATTTTAAAAATGCATATTCCTTGGACTTGGGGAGTTTTTATAATATCCTCTTCAATTGTTACTGCATGCAGAGCAGCGAACCAGGACTATTTGATCACAGCTAGGATAAAAATGCCTGACCTCTGCAATATAAGGTATAATATGCATCAGACTAATCTGGATGAAGAATTTTTGTTTCAAAATCTAGCATGCTGGCAGCTATTGGACTAAGCAAGTTTTGAAAAAATGCTCTTCAATTGTTTGACTCATTATATCGTAACCATTTTATTTCTTATCACCCTGCACTTTACCTACCAGTTCCCTCAATGCTTGGATGTCTTCCTGGCACTGTGCTGAGCTCCAATTTTTATCCAAATAATCAGCTAAATTCTTACGTATATATGGAAATAAGATGTCCTGAAATCAAATGGAAATTATACTTTGATTACTGCTGCTTCAGTTAATGATCAAATACTTATAAAAGATATCATATACAGTCGTTTTATATCATGTTTTCAATATAAGTACTATAGTTGCTGGATTTAATTCGTGAACGCGTACTCAAAGTCTTGTGCGTAGACGCGAACA
>JXSR01S002131.1:86361-97465 GCA_000969725.1 Ophiothrix spiculata
TTAAATACTAATGAGAATATACTGGCATACCTTTGGAAAATTTATATGCTCTCTGAAAGAAGATATTGACTTATGAAATTCGTTTATAGAGAAGGTCAATGGACATGTTAGTCACCTTCTTGTGAGCTCGGAAGGTGACGCAGGCACTAGGCGGAGGGTGTGTTTTTTAGCTTTTATAACAAAAAATTGACCAAATTAATCATTAGGCTGATTTTGCAGGATTTTACGGGGGGCGCACGCCCCTTCCGCTCCCCCTGGATCCGTGGCTGTGAGTAGTTAGACAATTTTGGAATTTGGAAACACTATTCATGCAATTTGGTGCATATTTTTTGCTAGGTGATACTGAAGTTAGCACTTTTCCTCATTAAATATGTATTCAATGGACTTGTATTGAACAGGGGAACAAAGGGGGACCCCGGGGGGGGGGGCACGTGCCCCCCAGTCGGGGGAAAAGTTTCATTCGGGTAAATCGGGGATCTGGACCAACTCCCATGAACGAAGCCCTCTTCCCGAGTCCCGATTCAGCTGTCTAAAATCAACCGACTCGGCTTAGATTCTGTTGATTAATGTTCACGATATGACGATTATTAGCAAAATAGCGAATTTTCCAATTTTTTTCGCGCGCATGTCAAAAAAATCCATTATGTTTTCATAGACTATTTTTGCTCGCAGATTTTTTGGCCTTAGTTGTTTAATTACCCCGGGATCCCATCGTTTTGAAGATACTGGAGATAAAGCCACTGAAAACTGCCCAAACAGACATAAGGAACGAAGCAAAACAATGATCTAGCATTTTCAGGTATTCACTGGTGACACCAAGGAAGACATAGCGGGGAGGTGGCACAACTTTTGCGTCCCCTATTCCCCATCTTTCTTCAGTCATTGACAAAAATATCAACACTCGTACTCATATTTAAGTTTCCACTTTTTAGATATTCAAACGTAAAATGTTACAAAATTTTGCGCATTAGATTTATAGCAAATTTGTTTCCAAATTTTGCACGATTTGCTTCGTGCGTTTATCAAGATTTTTTTCTCCATTTTTAGATACAAATAGCAAATTTGTTAAAAAACTTCACGCAGTTTGCTTCGCTGGTTTATCAAGATTTTATCTCCATTTTAAGTACAAGCAGCAAATTTGTTTTAAAATTTTGCGCGCTTCGCGCAATTGTTAATATATTTTGCGCACTATGCGCTTATATAAAACACCCAATCATACCCTCCGATGGTGTTATTCGAGGGGAAAACAAATCTTGTTCCCCCCCAGTCATAAAATCCTTTGCAAGCCACTGATGAAGGTGGTGTCTGAGGGGGACGTGCCCTCTCAGTAGTTAGAAAATTTTGGAATTTGAAAACACTATTCACGCAATTTGATGCATAGTTTTTGCTAGCTGATGCTTGGACTTATCCCCATTAAATGTAGGTAAAGGACTTGTATTTAACAGGGGGACAAAATATGTAAAGGGGGTGTCTCAGGGGGATGTGGCCCCTCAGTAGTTAGAAAATTTAAATTTTGGAATTTGGAAACACTATTCACACAATTTTGTGTATAGTTTTTGCTAGCTGATGCCTAAAGTTAGCACTTTTCCTCTATCAAATTGTATTGAACAGGGAACAAAACATATATATGAAGGGGTGTCTGAGTTAGATAATTTTGGAATTTGGAAACGCTATTCACGCAATTTGGTGCATAGTTTTTGCTAGCTGATGCCTCAAGTTGGCTTCCTCCCAGGCCTGCTTCCCCGGCACCCATGAAAATGTAGGCAAGGTACTCCAGAGACTCGCATTGAACAGTGGAAAAAACATGAAAGGGGTGTCTGATGGGGATGTGCCCCTCATTAGTTAAACATTTTTGAAATTTCCAACTTTGTTCATACCTTTTGGTGCATAGTTTTGTATTTTTCTATTGTAGTTCAATAGCTAAACGTCCCCAGAAAAAGCTAAACTGGCGATTGTACACCTTCATTTTGACGACACATGTCACTTGAGGTTAGGTTGAATCGGACAACTCTTAAAATGACTGCTTTATACCTGCAGGATTATAGAAAGCTTTAAATTTACAAACTTTTACTTGTAAAGTTGTATGTGCCGACACAAAACTCCAAGCTGATGCTGACAGTTTTGAAGAGCTGAATACTGAACGTGCTGAACGTGCCGTAAGAAGTCTGTGCTTGAAGATGGATACAAATGCTTACAGTTTGCCGACAAAAAGACTGTTTTCCTTAGCAAGTCAACATGAGCTGTCTTTTTTTCGTTTCATTCTCTTCCTTCAATTCAATTTTTTCTTTCTTTTTCTCCTTTTTCCTTCTTCCTTTTTCTCCTTTCTCTTTTTTTTTCCTCTCTTTTTTTGTCTTTTCCTTCTTTTCTCCCTTTCTTCCCCTTCTTTCTCCCTTCTCCTTTTTTCTTCCCCCTTCTTTTTTGCCGACAGCAGCACAATTTTGCTGACAGAACCGATGATTGGGGGGTGGGGGGTGTCACACCCCCATACCCCCCTCTGAGGACGGCCTTGATTCCATGTAAACATTAATGAGATTATTGTGACGTTTTAGGCAAATTTTTCATCAAAAATCTCTAATTCTGACAATTTTTTGTCATTTTTTACCAAAAATGTCCATTTTCGCAGCGCTCCGGCTAAAAAACAGACTCGCAAGAAAATGATTTAGATGTTTCTTATTGTGTGAAAACACTTGAAGTTTATGTCATGCGATGCCAATCATTGTCATCCAAAGATTTCTTAACCAAAAATGTATTTTTTCCCAAAAATGACTTTTTTTTGCACTATTTGTTGACAAAAATTTGTTTTTTAATCAATTTTTTGATTTACATCTAAAAACCTCAAAATAGAACCATAGCATGTTTTCTAATCATTGAAATCTTATCTTTTCACTACTTCAAACCAGAGTTTATAAAATATACATCATTTCCTAAAAAGTGTCAATTTATATGCAAAAAATTACCTCAAAATGTCACAGTTTTACATAGGAGATAAATATCAAGTTTTTGGTGTAGTGCCTCACTTAGATTTGGCTGTGCCTAACTGCGGCACTAGTGTATAGAAAAGGGCAGCTGTAAAAGACTGAAATCCGAAAAAGCTGATTTTTTTTTTTTTGCTTGAGCTTTGAACTTTTACGGTATATACTATACAATTTTTCTCGGTACATTTATTTTTATTTTCTATCCCTTCTCTTTTCTATTATCTTTAAGTTATTGTCCACATCCCCGAATGCAACTTTTCTCCTGACTTTGGGCATGCCACTGTCAAAAACACTAGTTATGACAAATAGTTAAAGCAAAATTTTTATGATAGTGTATATTAGGATATTGCTGAGTGAGATATTACATTTTTATTAAAATAAACTCTTAGTGACAGAAGAAAGAACAACGACTGGCAAATTAACTGCTGTCTCATCGCACTTAAGGGGCTGGGGGGGCGTGTAAACTTTCTGTAAAACAGATGCAAACCCCAATCGGCACATATCACAGTTAATATTCTAATAGTAATATAGTTTGCAAGATTATGTGATCAATCGTAACTTAAAGCAATACTATAAGATTTTGATCAAATATGTTTTATTGTAAAAACAACATAAAATGGAGGAATGTGACTATCTAAGAGTGTTTTCATGTGTATTTTGTTTAAAAAAAATTGTTTTGCCACCAAAAAATGGATAAAAAGCACATGCATGCTTTCCTATACTAATACATGGAATTAAATTCGAGATCCCGAATTTAATTCAACAAATGGCCATAACAGAAAAAGTAATCAACTTTGAGCCAAATCATTTGGAGGGTATTCATATCTACCAAAAACAAACCCAATAGGCACAAAAAATCAAAAGTCATGGGTGACAGGGGGCGCTTTATTTTTAACACTTTAAAGTATTGCTTTAAATTTATCAAATATGATGCCTGCTTTGTAACACTGGAGAACCAGTCTCTAGATAAAATCTTTTGAATTTGAACTTATTTGCCAACTGACCTAAACAGATGACCTTTATTTATTTAATGGTTCTAACCTGTTGTAAACACTGACACTACAGGGTGTATCAAAATGATTAGTACTCAGAATAAATAATGTATAAAAATACTTCCCGTTCCATTTTGAAACTTGGAATTATCTTAATTCGTAGTACATTTCTTTGTTTTTAATTTGCAAAAAGAATGAGAGCATTTTGTCATTTCGTTTCTAAAAACGGTAGGACTCTGTAAAGGCACCAGTTTTGAAAACTCGCCACGGATTAGATTTGTTGCCTTTCCATTTCAATGAAGACAAATTTTTAATTCCGTCTGCGAGAGATCTTAATTTATATATTTTCTACCTTAAAATATAATTTAACTTTCAAAATTGCCAGAATCTAATGTTGAAAGCTCTATTTGATTTCTTATTTTGAAGAAAGAACTTCATGATTATTCTAAGAACTAAGTACTTGCTGTTCATTATTGAAATGGAAAATAATACCTATCTTTTAAATGGAATTATTACCTGTCTTTATTTGAATAAAGATATCTCTTTATACAATTTGTTTTACAAATAATTTGCAGAAATACTTTTAAAATCTATTCATACACTCTGTGTTAAGTACGCGTTGAAATTGTAAATCTAATTGGACAGTTGGTAACTTATACGCATTCATTAATCTCGTCTAGTTGCATGCTGCGTATCGCGTAGTGCGTTGTACAATTCCACGTACGCGTACGCGTAACTTGCCTGTGCTTTTATGGCAAGTTTCATTTTAAAAGAAAGGTAAATCTAAATTACACTGATTAACATGAGATGATGGAAGGTTGTATTTTCTATGTTTTTTTGAAATAGCAAACACATTTTAAAATAATTATTCCTTTTAATTTCTTTGCAGTTTTATTCTAATCATTGTTGAGTATGAATTCAAATTAATAACTGCACCTTGTGCTGAAGTCAAAGTTGTCCAACTCACTCGGCTGCGCCTCGTAAGTGCCGACAACTCCAACTTCAGCACGCGGTGCATTATTGTTGTACAATTTCACTCGCGTCAAGTTATACGCAGTTATTAATCTATAATTAAAATATTTATTGATTGGCTATTTATTTGCAATATTTCTGTGTGATGCCTATCATATGCTTCTGATTGTCATTTAAAATGATAACTTTCTGATGTTGCAAATTGGCAAATCATGCACTTATACGGAACTCGATTCAATTTGAAAATTGCCTAGCAAAAAACACCACACAACATTCATTAAACAAGTAAATTTGATTTGATTTGAATACTTGAAGGTATACATATTTTACGTTTGTTGATGTGAAGTTATCACGTAGTACTCACTTAGTGTTGATTATGTTGTGCATTGGATATTATACAAATCACCACAAATGGAGAACTGTGTCACCAGCTATTCGATCTTAGTGAAACTCAATTTATTATGCAGTGTGCATTTGCAGATCATTTGACTAGATTAATGATACATGTTTGTGCAAAATGTACCACAAACATGAGTAGTAAAATCAGGCTGTCTGGTTTCATTAGGCCCCTTTTCTTTGCACAATATGATATTTTGGTTGATCTACTTTCAAAAATTTGCAAATCCCCAGACCTTCATGTTTCCGGAGCCGCTCAATGAAGCTCCTAGAACTGTCTTTACCTCGTTTACCAGGAGAGCATTCTATTGGGCTCTTTCAAAAACACTTCGCACAAGCCTAATATTTGAAACTGAGCTCCACATGACACTCCTTACTATACTTTAATCAACACCAAATAGGCATGGCCTCTTCAAATCATGAATTGATACAGATAAGCGTGTGCGTTGCTGGACATACATTTTTGTAGCACGACTGCAGGAGACGCAACACGCGTTGCACGTGTGACTCGCGCATCAGTATCTACAGTGTAAATACTGATAACTGGGATTATGTTTACTTGCAGATGAAGAAAAGCCTCAAAATTCCTGTCTATTTATTGTTGATCAAAGTATAAACACAGGAGAGTTGACTGACAGAGCTCCTGCAATTTCCAGACATAAGGCCAGCCCCCTGGAATTTTGAACCAACCTCAAATATCATTGTGAAAGGAGTATTTTGCAAGGAACAAGTTCATAATTGTCAAAGTCTTGTACAATTTTCAAGTTTGCAAGCAATGAGCTTTAAAATGGAAACATCACCTTACGGTATTTATGTACCAATGCTTTGATAATCTGTAGTCCATCAAGAAGGACAACAGACAGCGAGGTGAAGCCAAGCAGCTTAGCGCCCTGAGGAAATATTTTCATGTGGGTTTATAAAACACTAAATTTATCACTTCTCTTTTATTTTCAGATGAGAAAACAAACATGAGCACAAGGAATTACTGGGAGGAATTCTATCATAAGAAACACCCTGATTCAACTTCAAACGACAACTTTGATTGGTTCTTCTCTTACAAAGTTGCAAAACCATGGCTTCTCCAACACATTCAACAACAAAAGGTGCAGTTACGTCAAGAAACAGATTCCAACAGTATGAGACCACTTCAGATATTAGAGTTAGGATGTGGCACGTCAAATTTGTCAGCAGAACTATTTACAGATGAGCCTTCTCTTCATATCCAATGTGTTGACTTTTCTGATGCAGCTATTAACACAATGTGTACCAGATTCAAACATTTAGAATCAGATGAAGGCAAAAACGGATCCGGTCTACATTATTCACCTTGTGATATCACCAACTTGCCATTTGCAGATGAAAGATTCCATGTTTGTTATGAAAAAGGTACACTAGATGCTGTATTGAAAGATAGAAGTTACGAAGCTGGTAAAGACAAAGCTATTGAGGTCATATTTGAGGTTGCAAGAGTTTTAAATCAGGGAGGATTGTTTTTGCAGTTTTCAGATGATCCACCGGAACTGAGGTTGCCTATTTTAGAGAAGGCTAAATTTGATATTGAAACAGCACATAATAGACCTATTAGTATGTCTTTTAAAGACATTGGCTGTTTTTCTGGGATTGATTTCTTCATATATGTGATGAATATGAATCACAGACCAAGATAAATAGTACTGATTCCACACTCCACAAGGATGATGTGACCATTCAGATTTCCATTATGTTCGGATGCACTTATACTCTTAATCGAAACATCTTCTCAACCATTTTTGGCATGCTGTTATTATAAGATTTCAAGATAACTCATTCATTATGTGACATGGTTGGGTTATATGAACTAGTCTCCTTGTTTCTTGGGCAAGACACTTTACTATACTTGCTCAGTGGTTCGGAAGTCGTCGATCCCCTGTATGAATAGACTCCTTCATTGGGTATACATGTCATGCAAGTACAGTGTATTTGGTCGCGCGTTTTGAACTCGCCTCCTAAACAGGGTGGTGCTGTTACGTTTTTTGGTTTCATGCTGTTGTTTTGATTTGGTTTTTCAAAAACAACACAAGATATCCCAACAAATTTAGTGTCATTTTAAAGCTGTATTAATATTCTATATGCCTGCAAAGTTTCATTGGTCTAGCTTATAGTGAGGTACAGATACAGCTATTTAAAGTTGGAAGCCAAGGGGTGGTGCAGGAAGCGGCGTCACAGGAAGCGGCGTCGCCTATAGAAACTCTATGGGAATTTGTTAATTTTAGTAAAATTTTTGCAGAAATGTTAATTCTTTCGTCAAATCTGGGTGTATTGCTATAAATTTGGTACTAAATGAAAGCTAACACATTCCACTTAACATTTTATGATTAAACAGTGTGTTTGGTTATATATATTGGAACTTAAGGCCCATTTTGTTTGTGAGTAATGCACTTTTTCCTATATCTCACAATGTAAGATATAGGAAAACGCATAGAAAACATCGTTGAAGAACAGCAAACACAAATTTTGCTGTAACTTTTTAATTACTAACCCATTGCAGAAGGTATAGTTCATTTTGATCAAAAAATAAATGTTTTACCCTGTATATTTTCAAGGTCACCCTATATAACGAGAAGCAATGCACATATTTAGATTCCTTACAGCTTTAGCTTTCCAATATATACTTTTGTTTCTAATATCTAAGTTTGAACATCAATTGGTGTCATACATTGAATAATAAGGCATGTAACGCAAAAAGGGGCGAGTTCATGACACATGACCATATTGATTGATTGATTGAAGTAAATATGTATTGTTCATCTCAGTTGTGAAGGGTTTCCCCAATAATGGGAGGCCACCTTTCCACTAAATACCCCCCCCCCCTTCCCAGGTTTGTGACCTAGAAAAACCTGTCATCCTGTGAAACTTACATGTTACTTATTATATGATACATATCCAGTGGTGTCTGGCCCAGGGGGCCACTCAAGTATTTATGTTGCAGGCATAGTGTGACCACAATTTTTCAAAACACCCCCTAAAGGGTGATTGTTTCTGAAGCCAAAATATACTCTTTTTCCTCTATTCACAGCCTAAATCGGGATTTTACCGATACCGGTATCACACTAGGGTTTTGAAAAAATTCCCTTTTTCTGGAAAATGGCTGTTTTTGATACCCTAGCTAAATGGTGTCACCTTATCCTCCCTTCAATCCTCTAAAACAACCTTAATTCTCCCTTTTCTTGGTTATGCTATGCATGCAGCATTATACTTGAGTGGCCCCCTTCCCCCACCCCCGGATGTCTGGTTACCAGAAATTCTCATTTGCGGGGGCAAGTAGTGGAGAGACAGTTTTGCAGGGTCACAGGCAAGAGTTCTTGGCAGACACAAAAAGGAGCACCCTATATCAAATCGCCAAAATGTTGCCTACATTCATAAAAATGATAAGGCCTATTTATCATGAAAATTTGTGTTATTTTGGTACAAATTTTGAAAAAAACACCATAAAAGGGACAAATTTTGCATGCTACTTATTGAAATCTTTTACTTTTCTTGATTTCATTTTTTGGGGGTGGATGATGGGTGGGCAGACATTTTTTCTGCTCCTGCTGGTTACACCACTGTACATATCGCCAATATTATGCAAGCTATAAAAAGAGTAGTATGCAAGTTTTAGTTTACTATTTCAATAACTCCCCACATTTCTTTATACAGGAGCGTACTGTTGTTGATTTGTGATGAACCCACAGTTGATATTCAAATTAGCGTGTTACGTAAGTGCTTTTTACACAGTTTGCATAAGACGGCGCACTGTTCACCGCGCGTTGGGAACTGAGTACATGCAAAGCCTGTTGCTTTGAAACATTTGAAAACGGCAAGGAAACAAATTTTCAAAAACTAGCATTTTGTTTCAGGAGATTTCGGAACGATTTTCATTGTTGAAAGGTATACCACGTACGTACGCTACAAAGTTCATAAAAAATCAACATCTCTGCATCCGATGTGTCAGCATATTTTTATCTCGCTCGGTTGACTAAAGACACCCTTGCACAATAAAAATATGCAGACGCATGGATGCATCTTTTTTGATTTGTGATGAACAACTCTGTAGCGTGTTTGAATACCTTGATGTGTAATTAGTTTTCCCCAAATCACATAAAACTGACATTAAATAAGGTAATGAAGAAACCAGAAACAAAATGTCAAAATATTGCAGTACTGTTTATTTTCAATGTATTAAAATTACAGACATCTATGTAAGCTTCAGCGCCAGCGCAGGGCTTATTATAGGTGTAGAAAACATCTTCAAAATATTCCTTTTTATATGATTTTTTTGATGAATCTCCTTATATTTTGAATAGCAGCATTTAAACGATTTTTATATGGTATTAAACTACAATAAAACATGAAACTTAAATACAGATTAGCATACATAAATACAGTCTAGACTACTTTTAATGATTGAACACTTGAGAATTTCACCCAAAATGGGATCGTCAACACATTAAAGGGACTAGCCTAGATTCCACCTAGAATTAGAAAATGCTCTAAACAAAGCTTTAAAATGTAGTAAAATTAAAAAAATCTACACAGAAATGGTTAAAATTGAGAAAAGTTGGTAAAGAATTGATTTTTTCCCCAACATTCCACAAATTCAGGGAAAAGTACTGGTAGGTATGTTCTATTAATATAAACATGTTCTATTGATTCATGTAATTAAAATATATGTTAGAAAAGTAGTAGAAAGAATCTAGGCCAGTCCCTTTGATATCTAAAGGAATTTCATGATGTTATAATAAATACTTGAAAAACTATTTAATAATTCAGTAAAACTTATTTTTTCAAATTATATATATATTTGAGTATTCATTCACATGCATATCATTTGTAGTGAAAGCCCGGAATGGAAGGTTATACACATATTTTCAATTGCTGTGTTAGGATCATATGTGTGCAAAACTTTCAAGTGAGATTTATTCACCAGTCAGTCGTATGATCGACCTTTGGCCCCTCAGAATGCAAGTCATCTGTCATGATTTATATACCAGAGTTTCATTTAGTACTATATCTTTAACTATGATTAACAAGTCATATATGCCTACAAATGAGGGCATCTGTGTAGAATGATCTGCCTGTTACAAAATGTCAAGCTATTTAAAAGATGTAAAATTAGAGAAGCTTGGAGACTGAGCTGTTTTTCCAGTAAAATGATAAACATCCTATCTTCCCAACCCTGGTAATGATAGTATACGAATAGTACATGGTTAGAGTTAAAGTGCAATCTATCTACTGGTTATGTGAATATCACCCTGAAGCCATGGGCGTCATTTCATTTTGAAGTGTGGGGGGGTCCGAGGGCAAATTTTTTTTTTTTTTTGGGGGGGGGGTCCGAGGGCAAATTTTCAAAACCGTGGGGGGGACACCTAATATTTTGAGGGGGGACACACAAAATAGTGGGGGGGACCTGTCCCCCCTGAAATGACGCCCATGCCTGAAGCCACATGCTAATAATCTCATAGCCAGTATGAGGGGTAGATAGATAGATTGCACTACTTCACTAATAAAACTATGTAGTATTTGTTTTATTACATCTCAGTGTGACTTTGGGAATGAGTTACCATTTTCTCTATAAATTCATTATTTTTTTCTTGCCACCTCATAATGTTTCAGTTAACTTTGCCATACTTTGTCATATGGGATACAAACATAGTTTGGAATCTAATTTGTGACGGCTTATTGGAAACAGCTGGAAACATCTTAGATGTTCAAAGTAAATTGATGACTGGTGCATTTTGAGTTCTGTCT
>JXSR01S002131.1:110300-125508 GCA_000969725.1 Ophiothrix spiculata
GTTTACCAAGACGTCTGACTGCCAGTTTAGCGATGGAAAAGTAGCATGGTTTATGGATGGGAAATTGAATGCTTCAGGTATGTGACCTTCTTTTCGGACTGACTTACTGTTGACAACACTGTTTTAAGAAGTCGAATGACACAACTAAAAAATACGATTTGATATATTCAATGAATTGGATATCTGTGTGTGTGTGACAATTCAGCTCATACATTATTAAAGTACATGTACCACCACCATCATGACCATAATGTGGCGATTAAGCGATGTTGTGACACACATGACCACAATTAACATATAAATGCTTTGAACTAAACTGTAATAGAATATGGCTCGATGAGCTGGACGACTCATCTAAATTCCCTCAGATAGGCTGAATCATAACATTTTCAAATTGAAAATATTTTCTTTAAAGTGAATTCAAATTAAAGATGACAAAATTAGCAACAAAATGACATAATTTGAACCAACTCTCTAGGTTAAGTAATTACAAAGTTACAGTATCAAAAAGAAGATTTTGTCAAATTCCCCCAAAAAATATGCCCACCATGTCCACCAAGATGACTGCCAACCTATTTCCCATAGAGATTTACCCGAAATATCTGGCTGTGCTGTGGCACAGCCAGAAGCAAGCTCTGCAATAAAACCTGCACATAAGTGCACATACCCAATATCCCCAAAAATGATCATAGCTATCAAATACGAACTGCAACCCTCCACAAACATGACAAAGGATATTTATAATAAATTTACTTATAATAAATACTTCCCGAAGTTGTTAGTCACACAAAAATGATGTTTGAAGATATGTTTACAACCGGTTGCTATGTAAACAAACGAAACATTCCGTTTGATTTCTCTGATCAGAACAGTGCAATTTTCATGAATTTAATTCAAAAAGGTTCCTTTCATTAATATGTAATAAAACAGAACTGTTTGTTCAAGTACCGTTTGTATTTTTCAATTTATGGACAAATGGCCTTTATGTGATAGGCTGTACTACACAGTTTGCCTCAAGCCAAAAACGCGAAGTTTTTTGGCTTGTGTTTCTCGAGCAAATAGAGATCAATGCAAATTAAACCGTTTTAGAAGTTAGAGCGTCACTTTCATGATCTCTAATTGAGTGTATGTTGCAGTTGCTTACAAACACAACAACATATTTGTCTATTCAAGTGACAGAATTTTAGATAATTAAAACTAAAACATTTTCTCCATAGACTTACACGTATACAAAATTTTATCTTTGACATAGTGCACACTTTTTAAAACGAAGGGCGCCATCGTTTGACCTATGTATGAATTCCCCTGCCTCTTATCAACCCACAGAATCTTAAACCCAGAAGTGAATTAATCAATTAAATACTTCTCTTCGATTCCGTATACCAATTTTAACTGCATCTTTTTTCATTAATATGCCAAATCCATAAAGTCATTTTAAACTTGACATCGCCCATGTGGAGGGGACATAAAGTCAAAAATCAGCTAATGTCGTAAAATAGGCGATATATTTCATGAATATACCTCCAACGTCATGCAATAGTTATTTGATTATTTATCAGTAATTCTAAATATTCATTTCTTAAATTTCAAATTTCAGATCTGGCATTGCTCTGCATACATGCAGTACGGTACTTACTTCCTTGTTAAATATACCCCAATTTATGATTCTTACCAATGTTTGTTTTTTAACCGCCTGTGACACATGTTGACTGTGAAACGCTCATGGTGCATGACTTGATTAATTTTGATAGGCCTACTCGCAGAATTGATTCTCTGGTGATATTTTGCCTAAAAAGTTGTTGTGGAATTTTCAAATAATTTTTTGATTGGTCGATGGTGTATAGTCAATAGTATAGAGAGGGGAGCGTGGCCGAACGGTTAGAGCACGGGTCTCGTAATACAGAGATTGTGGGTTCGAGCCCCGGGCCGGGCGGTTTTCGTCTCCTTGTTTCCTTGAGCAAGAAACTTTACTCTACTTGCTCCGTGGTCGGACAGTCACATAAAGCCGTGGGTCCCCTGTACGAATAGACTCCTTCATGGGGTATGCATGTTATGCAAGTACTTGTATCATTGATTGATTGATTGATTGATTGATTAGTAGTACTATTATAATAGTGTCGTGTATTTTTAGTAAAATCAGGCCACATAAGTTCAGAAAATTAGTCCTTTGTGATAAAACAAGATGGTGGCTTTGAAAATCATTCTTGTATGAATGCAATGCAAAGTTCTGCAATAATTTGTGACAGATCAGGTGAATTGTTCATCACTGGCAACATTGTCTAATCCGAATCAATTTGTAAGGATCTACAGCGTTGCTAACAAGGTTTTAGCCAGCCAGCTGTGTAGGCCGTGTTTTACGCGGCCATATTCGAAAAATCACGGCCAATTTTTGAATAACACGGCATATACATCTATACAAAAAAACAACAACTTACACACCCAACTTTTTTTTTACACACCCAATTTGCAAAATCCTACCTAAGAGCTTGGTGGCTAAGCAGAGATGAAGTAGGGCATAGGCCTACATTTAATTTAAAAAAACAACTACCTCATGGGAAATGATGATTTTAAATTCAAATTCATTTATTTTCTATTAAAATTACAATGCTGCAAGGTTCCGAAGTGTGGACATTGGTGGAAAAGATAAAAAACAAAAGCCTGGCAAATGTGGCACTCCCTTTATAATTGGAAACAATTTACAACAACACAATTTATGTAGGCCTAAGGGGGGGGGGGAGAGAGTTTTCTGAAATATTCAGTGCCGTAATACTGAGCAATAATAAAGAATGATTTTCGCAGTGCGAAATTTCAAATTGCGAATACAGTTTCTCAGAACGTTATTATAATGATATTATCCTGAGTTGTTTTGTTGTTGGCCATGTGTTTTGAGCTGGAGACCTGAAATGGGGGAGCCGGTGCATTTGTGTGAGATTTTGCACATTATTATAATTTTTTTTTAATTGAAGGCACCTACCTACCTAGGTAAAATACCTATCAAATTGAAGCTTTGAAGAGCTCCTTACAATGATACCAACATTTTCATGATAGCATGTTGCATTCTTAAATTATGCAATTTTTTATCGAAAATGAGCTTGGGGGAGCCGAGGTGCCGATTTGTAGGTGCCGATATGTAAAAAATCAAGAAATGTAAAATTGAAGTGGTACCTTCTATTTAAATGATCTAAATTGGCTATTTCTTTAATATTTCACACATTTTACATCTTTAAAAGATAAAACATTTATTACAACAGTGGAATTTGCAGCATAATTATGCATCTTAAACATCAACATCCCTGCCTCTTGAAACCAGTGGATGTTTGTGATATCGCCTGTTGTATTTTGTCTAGTATCACAGACTAAAATGTATCATCGTCGCTCCAAAACTTGAAATACATGTGATAATATGTGAATATATATATTTCCTTTTCATTTTAACACTGTAAGAACAATATTACTAATAAATAGTTCACAATCAAAGGGTGATTAAAGCTCTTCCCATAACACACAGCAACATTTCAATAACCCAATGGAATGATCACCAAGGTCACTCCACTACTTCATTCATTTGTGTGGTAAATAGAGTAATTTCAAACTGTATTTTGGGAATTAAAAACTCTGTCGAAGTGAGATTTGTTTACATTAATATCAAGCTGTGATTATCCCCTTTCTGAAGGACTTTTTCATTTACACTTCGACTAGATAATAAAGTTTCTATAGCAAGTTTCCCATGAGTAGTTTTGTGTATGAGGTTATGCGCCATGAATTGGTACATAGGAAAAGGGTGGAGGCGTTACATTTTTCAATATTTTTTGTCACATTTTTTAATATATCAAGAGAACCACATGTCACATGGAGCTGGTTAATATCTCATTCTGTTGCTAATTTATCTGGCTAAATATGTGCCAAGAAGTATATATCTGCAATATTTACTTTTTTTGCAACGACAGTTTTAGTGACGTGGTGTTAGGGGTGGAGGAGAATGCGGAGTGGGAGAATGCGGAGCAACATGTAGTAAAACATATAGGACATTATACTTAACCTTACTTTTTCTATTCACCTTATGTCTTACCCCACTTAAAAGTCATTTATTGGATATCATATGAAACATTATTAAATTTTACAGATAATGACAAGTAAATAAGCCTTGTAGACCTTTCCTATTCCCAGATATGGCCTTTGAAAGTCAGAATTTTGTTCGGAATTTTGAATTTTCAATCTCAGTTTGTCACCTGAGTTGTCAACTTTGAATGATTCTGGTACACAAACGATGAAGGAGCCAACAGAAAAAACAGGAGGAATTCATGAGTTGCTGACATTATCTGACAAATAATCACTGAAAGAGTCTCATATTAGAGCCTCTGTACATCTCCAATGTTGGAATTTCAAAGAAATTGTCACGCAAAAACTGTCATTTTTGGGCAAAATCGGCTACAAATTCACATTTTGTTACTAAATAACACAGAATGCAGGTGTTGAACTTCGCCATGAGATATGGATTGATTTTGTTACAATGAGGATCATGAGGACATCATGTGTTCCATTTTAATTTATTGACTTTTCCTGAACTTTCAAAACTTTATTATAAGTTGTCTACTCATTAGCTGTACGGTATGTAACACAATTGAAACGGTCCATTTTGATCTTTTTCTATGTGCCACTGTATATCTAACATAAATGTCGTGCCATCTGTAATGTGAAACCTTATGAATGATGACAAACTGTAAACACTAGTATGATCAAGCATGAACAAGAACTCTTTGTCACATTGTGGCAGATTGGCAATTCGGGTAATAATTATTTTAGTACCGATGGCACGTTTTGCAATTTGGACCACCCTGTATACTCAAACTAGTCAATTTTGTTACTTAAACTTGAATTTTCCCTATTATGTTGTTCTATCAAGGTGAAAGAACATAAATAACCAGCTACAAATGTTTTAAAAATGATAAAATGCTTATTAAAAGGGGTAGCTCATTACATTCGGAAATTATGACATTTTAATATACGTTTTTGACCACCCTGTATTTCTGTTGGACAAAATAAAGTTGTATTACAAGTTTGCATATTTTGGAAGGCCAGAGTGTCCTCAACACCTCTATATAGTTTTAGTCAAGATATACTTAAGTAATAAGAAATTACAGTGGAATTAAATTCTTCACTTTTTATGGGTAAATATTTTTGTTACACCCTGTATAACTTTTGGGACACCCTGTATATTGACCTTGAAGTTAGATATTTGTTCTCCTTACATTCTCAGCTTTCCAAATATATATACTTTTATGTATGTCCAACAAATAGTTCAGTAACTACATGCCTTTAAGTGTGAAAGCGTCCACATTTTTCTATTTTAGAGCATGTAACGCGTTTTAGTACCAATTCATGGCGCATGACCATAAGTCTATGGCAGTAGTTCACTCAATGTGTTGTTTATAAGCTGTGGAAGTAACAGTTTGAATTGAATGGTGGGAAGTGCTTAAAACACCCTCTGGTTCACAATATGATAAAGAACTGGCTGGAAAACTAAAACAAATAATGTATTATAAATGTGTCCCGAAAGAACCTCGCACACTGAAAAAAGTATCACAGATATCATAATAAAAGTATACATTTTTTGAAAGCTTTTGAGATGAGCAACTCAAATATAATGTCTTTTTGGATATAGGGCATGGTAATAAAAAGATATATGCTTACCTAAAGTCAGATATTTAAAAAAAATAAAATTGGTGTTTGACTTGCACTACCCCTCTTAATCCTCATCGTAATTTAAAAACACCCTAATTTTTGGAATCCTTGTGAAATTTCCTTTCAGAAAATGTATACTTATAGTAGGTAATATACTTTTTGAAATATTGAATTTCAAAGCAAAATAGACGCGTTTCGCTATGCAAAATTTGTTTCAAATTTGTGCACCGAAAAATTCCCCAACTCAAAACGCATGGTCTGTTATTTTCTGACATCACTGATTTTTTCAGCTGTTACACATTTTGTAATTTGTGCAATAAATTTTTACTTAAATCATTTACACATAAAAATGCAAAATATGACCCAATAAATTAAGAAATGTATACCGTACTGTAAAACTAGTCAAGTTCTTTCATACTAATCCTCAGGGGTTGTTGGAACAGTGTAGGCCGTGTTGGCTTTGACCGCACCACTTTTTGGCCAGAAAAAAATAGAGTAAAGTTAATTTAGTTTGATACTTCTAGCATAGATAACGTACTACTCCCTGTACATTGTACTTGCAATTGAAGTTCAATTTGTTTTTAAAATTATTCATAATTTGTGCCATAAGCATATTATTTTTTGTAAAGTTTTACCAGATTGTCATCTGTCCATGGATACAGTACCAGGGGGAGCACATACAACTTTGTAATTCCTAATTCAAATGGTTACTTTTTTTGTCTTGCCTAGCCCTTGTTTCGGGCTGTCAATATTGTTCAATTTAGAGTATACCATGTCTGGTACTCTCTGAATCAAACTAAATTCCCAGTCAGGGAACAGCCCTTGAGTTCTCGGATCAGTCTTGTCAGAATTATGGAAAAGTATTTGATGGCTCTCAACTGAATTCTCATAACTGTACAGCACCCCATAGAAGAAAACGAACCAGGAACTCACCATGTGTGCACATAAACCTGGAGGCAGTGTTAAGTTAGTCAACTTATCTCTACCTCCTGTTGTGTGGCCATGTGCAGCGAGAAATGATATAATAGCTTAAATTTGTAGAGTGTAAATTTTCACTAGATTAAAATCCCAGAGTTTTACTAACAAAATGCATATACATGTATACATATTGATATGAAGATGACGAAAAGAATATTTTACTAATAACTATATAACATATATCAGAATTGTGAAAAAATAACTTCTGATTTCTTTGAGTTGAAAATAACCACACTTTCAAAATTTAGTGAAGTTCACTCTGCACAAAGGGCTAAGAACATTGATAATGTGTATTATGAGCCTACTGGCTATGTTTACAATCTCAAGTTTGGAAGTAAAAGTGTGCCTTTGGTCATTATCAGACAAATTGATTGAGTTGTGGTTAATATTAGAGATCTATGTTTAGATATCCAATTCATCTGGGAGTCATCGAGTCTTTGCCAGAAAAGCTAGTTCCCTTCGCCCGGGCAGCGCGCTGTGCGCGCTGCCCGGGCTCATTGCTGGGTCCGTGGGAGGGGAGGGGAGATCAGGGGAACGATACTTCGCCCGGGCTCATTGCTGGGTCCGTGGGAGGGGAGATCAGGGGAACGATACTAGTTCTAGTCTTGCCTGAAACATTTTCGGGAAGAGACATTCCTTAAAACTGCCCAGCATCTGGCGTCTGCCATCTGTGAATCTTGTCTGGAGCAAATCTCGGATACCGTTTGCCCTATATGTTGATGATATTTGTTGAGTATCTCTAAAATGCATATTATACCTAATTTTCATAATTTGTGTCATTAGAGATCATTTCCAGGTCACCGTAATTAACTCATTAACTTATGATTCCACATTAACCAAACTAAATAGTTTTGACCTAGGGTGTGTCCTTGTGACAAGGTCATGTGATTCAATGTCAAAAGCTTATTTAGGTCAAATGTCTATAAATGATCAAAATGTTGTCCTGAGGTCATTCAAGATCATCTGAGGTCATTTCAAGGTTATAATGAGTTGTATGCCACATGGGTTTAACTTACATGTAGACCTTGAATTCCTGGGGTGCGGCACTCAAATATGAAAGTGACGTACCTGCTCCTACCGGCTTTCGAAATGTAGGGACAATAGGTGAGAAATACATTGAAAAATAGGGGGTCATTTGGTGAAGAGCGTAAAAAAACTGGGTCATTCTGAGCGATTTGTTGGCAAGAGCGAAAAACAGAGTCATTCGGTGTCAGTTTTCAAATAATATAAGCCTAATTTTAACATTTATGAAATAGCTGATCTTCAAAATTTTCGTAAAATTTTTGAAAAATCGACAAATTGAGCGAAAAAAGGGAGTCATTTAGTGTAGGTTCTCGAAAAATCAGGGCAATTGATGAGATTCACCACAAAAAAGAAGATTATAAGGTTGACTTTTAAAATAATAGGGGGTCATTGGGTGAGAGCGGAGGAAAAAAAGGGGTCTATCGACAGGAGCATGACGTGTGCAATTTAGCCCTTGGCCAAGGATGTGTCCTGGTCATGGGTCCTGGTGGTCAAGGTCATTTAAGGTCAACTTGAGATTTGTTTTTAAAAACATTTGAATTGAGGTGAATGATGCTTAAAAAAGCAATACTATAAAGTGTTAAAAATGAAGTTTCAGTTTTTGAATGTTCTAATTAGTCCTAACTTATTCATTTAAATGAATACATTTTTCAATATGTGTATAAATGAAATTGTCCATTAAACTCAAATTTTTGCAGCAATTTCCAAAATTTACTCTTATCTCAATAATTATTCATGAGCTAATTAGCATAATCATCAACCTAATTTGCAATATGATAGCTTTATCTAAAAGCCCAAGGTATACCCTTCTCATTGAAATATAGCACACCCACTTCAATTAGCTGCAAAATGACAATAAAGGGACATTAGTAGAGAGCACATAAATTCATTAAAATACCCCCATTTTTTGGTGTAGATTCGGGTTAAATCGGACACATCAATCTGCAAATATTGCAGTTTGCATTTACCTGCGCTTGTGTTAGAGAAAAGTTTGACAGTGTATCAACAAATAACTTTGACTGATTAAATGTACATATTGCAGAAATGAATCTAGGTTTTGGATAAGTGTAGTCTGTAAGTTTTCATAAGAAATGAAATTGTGAAATTTGTGTCCATTGTCTAAAGTCATTCCATTCCTTATCATGCATAAAACCAATTAAGAATTGGTTTGCTTAACTTATTTTATGGTTGACCTGTGTAGAGTAGCCATGTATTCTTGATCACGTACTACAGTCTAGCTGGCTAAATGAATTGACTTTGAAATTGGTCGGATTTCTGCTTGAGAAATTTTTACCCAAAATGTAAAAGTGGTTTTGAAACAATTTACATAGGCCTATATTAACAATGTAACATTTTAGCGAAATGTGCCATCTATAACTTAAATATGAGACTTGCTATTTTTTAATTTTTCTCAAAAACTACCCCAGTGGACTTTGGTCACTGTTGCTCTCTAATTCAGTTTGGTTGTCTGTTGAATGTTGCTGGTGATATCAGCTCTTTTTTCTGGATGGGAGAAGATGTTGATGTGAGATATTGTAACCCTAATCCACTAAAGGCCAAAACTATCTCCTTGAATCCTTCTATATCAGAAATCCCCATTTGTTTTACTCATTTGAGCCTTTGACTCTAACCTGGGACCTCTCGCATCCCCTTCCAATATTCAGCAATACCAAACCTCAAAAGGGCACTGCCTCAGCAGTGATTCGGTGACCATATATCGCCAGGTTATGATGTATTTGGACTTAGACTAGATATTTATTTATACAGCACTGTTAGGGTTATGCAACCATTAGACAACTATGTTGTACTACACATAATTGGCATACATATAACCCTAACCCACTTCGGCCAAAAACCGTATCCTACTGTATCAAAAATCCCCATATCTATGCATTCGAACCCAGGACTCGAACCCGGGACCCCTTGCATCCTAATCCAATGTTCAGCAATACCAAGCCACACACAGGTGCTGCTAATTTTTAGATAATTTTCTACCAACTTTTCCTGTGGCAGGGTACTTTGCATGTACTGCCTTGACAGAAATTTTGTGACCATAACTGATTTCTGTCTATGACAAAAAGGTGGTTTTCTTCATTTTCTTGCAGTGGAACATGTTTGAGCTGTAAAATTTCACACAGGTTACAAGAAAAATAGGAATGGGGTTAGAGTTGGAGTTTAATTTTGGTATTCCTGGTATATGTCTCCAAAAATCAAGTTTTTATTTACTTCCATTGTTGTGGTTATTTGTTAATGATATACTTTATTATTTTCGTTAATTAATAATATTTTTAACATCCATAACTGGTTTACAGGGTACCCTAGCTGTTTTCACAGAATCAGCATTTGTTTTGACTAAAGCCATGGTGAAGTTTTCTAGGTCATTTAACATTGAGTTCCTTAATTATTTCTTATCAGTGATTTTGAAAGTGTAAACAAAATATTTCTTTTTGTTACCTACCCTACAGACATTTAACACATGACGCAATTTACTTGGATAATTGACTTTGAATTGTATCCACAAAAAAATTCAAGATTGGACCAGGTTTTAAGTTTAATAGACCTGCTTTGAAATCTACTTCTTTCATTCATAAAAGACATTTGATGGTTTTTTACAGTGCCATTTACCTGATTTTAGAGTTTTAGTGCAAACTTCAATGAAAAGCACATTATTAATCTTTGATGAAAACATCTTAAAAAAACAGATCTAACTTTAAACCCAGTCTCAATCTTGAATAGGCTTACTTTTTTGGCCCCATTTTTTTCTTGGTAAATTTAAAACTGTTTGACCGTACAATTTTGCACTGAAGATGTAAATGGTCTGATTTTAAGTTTAAAATTTCAGAATTGGTCCAATGTTTTGATTTTTTTTATGAACATGTTTGTTTAAATTTCACAGTTGCCTATACTTTGCTGTGTAAACATTTTGGGCCGTATTCTCGAAAGGTGTTTAACGCTAATCAATGTTTAAATCTCGACTTAAAACGGTAAAAAAGATAAACATTATATTCTCAAAGAGTGACTAAGTGTAATCACCGTTTAAATTTGAACCATTTGTTGTTAAACTGCCCTAAAATGTGTTTAAAACTAAACTAAGCCAGGGGGTAGTTTAAGGTATGTTTAAATTTTATTTGCATCGTATGTCCGACAGCATTTAATTATTAACTATTATTGCTATAAGCCCGGGCTATAAGCTTTAAAAGTGTTTGAAAATGATAATGAAGACATGGACATGACCATGGTGAACAGTAAACACTCATATTGTGTTCTTCATGAAAATATATTTGCATTATAAAGGTTCTACATGTATGTGTCTTTATTGCTTAAAACATTATAAATAATTTCTGATCTGCTTGTTTGCATTATCAATTTAATGCAATTTCGCTGGGTTGGTAATTGCATTAAGGATGATCGCGATGATAAGTTCTTACCAACAGATTTTCTAATTTTCTCTCAAGTAATAGATTATAGTATAAACTTCAAATTCAGCAATAAAATAAAAAATGGGGGCTATTGACTATACATACATAAGTGCACTATGATGTCATATATCCCCATAATAGCTACATGGGACCCCATGTATAAGTGCACTATGATGTCATATATGCTGATGTTATTTTCTTTGTAATGGAAAATAATTTTAAAACTCGAGCGTCAGGTAACTAGACATAACTAATTCTTTTTATCTATTAGTTGTTATAAAACCAAATTTTGACATTTCTGGTGATCAAAATTGTTTTATACATTTTACCCCATGTAGCTATCTGTATTTAAAACAGTTGGTGACCGCATATTTTTTTCTTGATTTGACATCCACTTGACATTCACAATTGACCAAACAAAAATTTAAAAATTCTGTCTGTAGCAAATATAGCCTATTTGGAAAATCAGCATTTTGTGGTATTGCAAAACACACGTTATAAAGTCTCTCCACTGAAGTGCATGTATTACATTTTGCAATAAGGTGCAAACCTTATCACCTTCATCTTGTTTATGCTTTCGCCAAGGAAACCCAACTTGGTACTTGGTACCAAGTAAGCTAAAGGAAGCTTATCTGCAACAGGGCTCCAAGATGTGTTTTTTTTTAAAAATCAGTTTGAATGCGGGAACACCGGAGTACCCGGAGAAAATGGAGAGCATGGACTGAAAATTAAATGCACATAAAGTGCCGAGTGCGGGACTCGAAACCGGGACGTCATTGGTGCAAGGCGAGGGAACTACCGCTGCGCCAACCTGTATACTTAGTCTTAGATATCATGCGCACTATGTGTTTTGGATCTTGCAGAATAGGTTGGTACATGTACAAGTGAGCCTAACATTTTTCATTTGGAATTATTTGGTTCAGGTAGGCCTATATATACAAAAAGGTTCAATATATAAAGGCATGGCAGTGGTGTGCATCCTATTTAATGGATGAGTCATGGTGTTTTTGCTGTCTTGTCATTTTAAGAAAACTTTCAACAGTACACACCTGCCTAATTGGCTTTGTACTTCCCTTTCTCAACCTGCACTTGATTACCACAGAACAAAACCAAGATTGAGTCAGATACATACTGGGACGGTAGCATGGTCAAGGATCTAGACTGTAGATTTTCTTTAACCATCCTTCTGATTATTGAATGCTTTCATTCATATAGGCCTGAATGCATATCAAGGACATTAGTTTCTTTCATTTTGTGTAAGATTTGTCAATACTTTTCTTATATACCGCAATAAATTGAGAAGGGCTCTCAAAGATAAAAGGACAAGTATGATAAAGATTAATTTATGGACCTTGTTGAATAGGAAGTTATTGCTTTGAGTTTCATTCAATTAGGGTCATCAGATGTCAAATAGCGACTTCAGAGGGAGATGATCTGTTTCAATGAGAATTGCTTTAACTTTGTTCAAACTTTGTGATTTTGACACCAAAATATTGCTCATATTTTTCTCATTTCGATGTTAATTTTATGGTTGATTCATGTTTTGTTTTGATTGGGCTGATTTTAAAGCTGAAATTTAAAACTGAAATCCAAATTTTGAAAAATTGAAGGTCTATGACAATAATTTGGTCATGTTAGGTTTAGTGAGCGTCAGATGAGTGTAGAGACCTTTCACCTAACAAATACAAAGGCTATGTAAGGTTATAAGAGAAAATCAGTAAAATCTCATATGTGTGTGTCATAGATAGGGGTCTTACATTGTATATCAGTTCGGCAGAACTCACAATTCGGATACTCCGTATCACAATTCTGATACCAGTATCCGAATTTGGATTAAAAACAGCTGAAACGGGATATCAGCTGAAATGAATATTCAGCTTCGCCGCGCACCATACCGGTATGTATAAAAGTCAATGACATTATCATCATGTGTCATCTAAATTCTAAAAAAGTATTGGCCAATTTATTTTGCCTTCTGTGATAAGGAGCTATCAGGACATGTTTCGAAGCTGTTCCGCTGGAATTGCACAGATGAAAATGACATTTCCAGAGATACATTTATCATAAATGCAAGAAAGATGTTCTACATGTACTTGCCAGCTTGCGCTATCGATTTGTTTCGTGCGCCACGACAGGCGTATCATAATTCAGATACCCCTCCATATCCTTATTCTGATACGGGTATCACAATTTGGGCATGGGATTGGGTTACAATAGTCCCTGACTTGAATCCCAGTGAACCACAAATTTTTGACATGTATTTCTGAAAAAGTACTTAGATCAAAAGGAAATTTAAAAGAAGATTAAGTTATAATTTGAGATTCGCTATTCGCTATAATATACAATGGCAGTGCAGCAGTCTGGTTAAAATATTTCTTTAGAACACTCCACAAAAATTTCTGTTTCATAACGCCCTTATAAGTCAATGTTGAGTTTCTCCGTCACATTTTGCTCAGCTCATAATGAGGCAACTATTTCATTTTTCATTATTCATTATTTTTAGATCTATTATTTTGGGCTATTTTAGGGGCCAAGTACATCGCCACACTCACTTATCGACAATTTGTTAATGTATACATCATTAAAACCAATGTTCTAATACATCTTAGTATAGGCTACCTTGTCATGACTTCAATTTAAAGAAAATAATGTTTACCTTTACCATGAAAAATATGAAATTAATTCAAAATAGTAGAAAAAGGTAAAAAACATTGTTCTAATTGGATGATTTTACAATAATGTAATATTTTGGGATTTTCACTTTTGAAACGAGGGTCCAAAATCATAACGAGGGCGGGTGACAGGAAACTCATTAATTGAGTTATAAGGGCCTAAAGTCTTTCTTGTTGTGCACAAGTTATCTTCCATCATCATTGATGAATTGTATGCCTAATTGATGAATACTGGGTAGGTCTTGAATTGACAGTCTATCCGAAGCTGGGGAACTTTATTTTAATAATAGGCCCATATTAGCCTCAGCAATTAGCCAAGTAGGCTTAATAAAAAGGTTTAGGCCTAATAAATAAGCTTTAATCAGTATTAGATGTACCTACCTGTCAGCAGAATTGCATCCTACATATAGAGTAAGTGCATAGTCATGATAGTGTATATTCCATAAAGTTATTTCCCCTTCTTCATTAGGCAATAAATGGTAAAATTCAAGGAATCAAATTTACATCATGCTAAACTGTTCATTTCAATTACAAAAATTCATAGTTTGGTAAATTCCCCTTGTTAAATTTGAACAATCACAATTGAACTTTTTCTACCATAAGTTCCTTATGGTTTGTGTAATATTCCATGCAATTCGTGATCTGACTAAAACACATGTGTACTGATCAGATGGCAAAGTATAAACAGTCAAAAATATTGAGCACAAGTTTACTGAAATGGAACTGTTAACAATACAGCCAAATCACCATTATTTGCAAGTCAAGCGGAAAGAAAACTAATAGACGCACCTTTAATGTCATCAAAAATGGGGTGCTTTTTAAAGATTTGAGTGTTTATTTTATTAATATTAATTTTATATTAATGGGATTTTTGTGACCAATGTTTTTTAATGGTTTTGTTAGAATGTGATAGAATACAAATATTGAATGCCTGAGAGTGCAATAGTACAAAATATATCATGAGGTCAAATTTTGACTTTTCTATTCTGAAATGGATCAGTCAAAATTTGACCGAATGATATAGTTTGTACTATTGAACGTGCATAGGCATTCAATATTTGTTTTATATGATGACATAACACTGGTTTGTTTCATGCCGTGCAATAGTACAAACTATTGCACGGCTCAAATCACTGTAATCATGATATAATAGTAAATATTTGACGTTTTTCCCAATTAAAATGGTGGTTAAACTTACCAGTATAATTATTGCTGCCAATCGTTGTCAAAAGTGTTTTAAATGAAGATATATGATTACTAAGGAGATTTATGAGATGATTATGAAAGAATAAGGAATTTCCCATTTATATTCAAAAGCAGGCCCGTAGCCAGGATTTTTTCAAGGTGGGTGAGGATTTTCAAAAATTGGACCTTTTGGAGGAAAAATTTACTTTTGGTTGACCCTAAACTAATTTTAATGGTTTTGACAAAGTG
>JXSR01S002132.1:11500-23177 GCA_000969725.1 Ophiothrix spiculata
ACCATCATAAACTACTCCCAATGACCTCCCAAATAATAAGTTTATTATACAAGCTAACGTCCATCATTACAACACTAGACAAGCCCTTGAAATTCATATTGATTCGACTAAATCTGTCCTTGCTTCAAATACATTTAAAACTCAGGGCCCAAAAATATGGAACTCAATTAATCCAAAATTCAAAACTTGTCGTTCGCTATCATCTTTCAAAAAGAATATTAAAACCCATATTACAAGCCAATATGAATCTGCAACCTCAAACACCGAGTATGCTTCAATTAGATAGTTGACCTTTTTTTGTTTGTTTGTTTGTTGTTGTTTTTTGCTGTTTGCACCCTCGATTCTTTCTTTCTTTCTTTCTCTCTTTCCCTTCTTTCTCCTTCTTTTTCCACTGCTGATTTTACAAACTTTGATCATATTCCCTTAGTTTTCGCTATACTTAATTCTTAAAATGGTACCATTTTCAACTACCATTATTATCATCCCTGATCCATTTCTTTATATTATTATGATTGTTATTTAACAAATCTACCTAATGTTCATAGTTATATTAGCCTACTTTTCATCCATAATTGTATCTTCGGAGTAATGGGTGCCTTCAGCCACACGACTCGCGTTTTTGAAGGCATCCATATCTCACATATGCACATTTTGTTTTCTATTAGAAATGTTGTATATTTAAGTATAAGTAAGTATTAATTTTAGCTTTAATTTTGAGAACCAATTTCATCGCTCTTGTTCAAAATAAAGACTCCGATAAATGTCTCCTTATTGGACATACAGTTTAAAAATTCACACTTTTTAAAATTGTAAAATGTTTTTAAGACTTTCTTTTATCTGCTCTGCGTAAAATTGTCTGAAATTCAGACTTTTTCCAGAGATTTAATTCGATTTTAAGATCTTGTACTCCACCTTATGAATATTCATACCCACCGCCCAGATAGCGATACTGCAAAAATATATGAATATACATCGGAGAGAAGAGGCGAAATATTGCCACCTACCGACAGACTGGATGAAATTAAAGTAACTTCACAATTAAAGTTCGTAACATAATTTTATCATTTATCAATCAACAGGTAAAATGGCTTTTGATGAATAGTGAATGAGTTTGCTCAAAATTAAATTTATTGTTGTATTTTTCTTTTAGTTTGGTTTTCTCATGGGCATTGGCTGGATCTTTGGTTTAGTTGCTTCATATTGGGACAAACTAGAGCTGTGGTGGATCTTCGTCATCCTCACCTCATTTCACGGCCTGTTCATTCTCATTGGATTTTGTAGTGGCAAGACGTTTCGTGAGCTTATAAAGCAGAAAAACACATCTCCAGAACGAAAGGTTTACAAGCAGAAAAACACATCTCCAGAACGAACGGTTGCCACACCAACGTCTCATAGGTCTCAACCTTTGTCGGCATCGGGGAATATATAAAGACGACGGAATCGATGCTGAAAATTAACGACGTGATTCCAACTGGCGAATCAAATTCTATCTAGTGTCTCAATAAAAATTGTGCAAGTTTAAAAGCACCCTCTATGGCAAAACCAAAAGACTAGGGTAATGTAATGGTACATCACTGTAAAGGAAAAACTCCAAGCTTTTAAATGCCGTTTGTTTGTTTCATTACTTTTTGCTTTTGCAAACTAGAGATATGCTTCGTTAAACACAAATTTTGAAAAACCCATTTGTACCACTTTTTCAGAAAACTGATTGAACTTTGTTTTTTGATATTCAGTGTCTTTTCTGTTAATAAAAATGTTCATACAAGTAGGACCAGAATGTACAAAGTATTCAATATCAATAATCATGTATTGATCTTGAGCTTGAAGTGTGATAATAAGTGATAAGCTGTCCATTCATATGAGTAAGTGACTTAGCAATATTCAATAGGGAAGCATTGAGGATGCTTGCTCATTCGGACTTAATGCACGTAATACATCTGAGAGAAACCTTTGCTGGGTGTTAACTAACCATTGGCTGTATTCTACACACTTTTGAAAGACTTCTGGCTTCAAAGAGTGCCAAGCTAAATCTAAACCTGTAATACGGTTAAAAGTACTTCTCGACATGTTTGGCAAAGGTTTTTTTCTTGATGTTATCAGAGGATCATGATGAATTGTATGCCGGACTTCATTGATGTTTAGCTGTGATCTTCCACTTCTGGGTCGACCAGAATTTCTTTTATTTAATTTCGTACTTGTCACCGAAGCCAAATATTTGGCATACCGATTGGCAGGCGTATTCCGAGGAGTCCGTGTATTTGGATAGGATATCCTGAATTGCCTAAGAACCTCATAAGGACTTCTAGTTTCATGATATTTCAGTACCATGAAGACTCGTTCATCAAACAACACTATAGAATCTAAATTACTTTTATAAAATCTTAAAAACTTAACTTTTTCCAGAAAATAGTTCATTAAGGTAGACAATTGTCTAACTTTGACCGGACAAAGGTAGACAATTGTCTTCCTGAACAGAATTTCTGAATCTTTTTCTGGACAAAATTCAGTTTTTAAGATTATATAAAAGCAATTTAGATTTTACTATGTTAAACGTAAACTGCGCTTGCACTGACATTCTTAGAGTGATTAAAGTCCGAATGAGCAATCATCTTCAATGCTTCCCGGACTTTAAGCCTCTTTTTTTCCATGGATACTATTTCTTGATGATGTTATGTAATCTCTTTTGAAAAGATGAACACGAAGGTTAGAGATAACTGTTTTTCAAGTTAATTCACCACAATTCTCCTTTTTAACATTCTGAATCCCTGAATCATCGAATGTTGCTAAGTGACTTACAGTAGTGAGCATGGGTAGTGGGGTTAAGATTATTTCCTCCTCCCCTTTCTCTTTTCCTTCTCTTTCTTTCCCTTCTCTTTTTCCTTTCCTTTTTTAATCCTTTCTCGTTTTTTCTTTTCTTTTTTCCTCTTCTTTTTCCCTTTCTCTCCTTTTTCCTTTTCTTTTTTCCTTCCCCCTTGGTCAACTCAGGGTGCCCCTTAACCCGGGTGTCCGCGGGTTCGCCCACCCTGCAGTTATGCCACTGGGGTTTGAACTTGTGACGTTCCGCTCCGAAGCGAGCATAGGCGGGGAAGCAGGGGGACATGTTTCCTTCTAAATTTCAAGTGGAGGGAACTGACCCTCTCAAAAATAAAGCAGAAAGAAGAAAAGGAAGGACATTGAATTTCCCTTTGTTTTTGATTACTTAAATGTGAAAAAGCAAAATATTGTGCGCGCTTTGCACGAACTTTCAGATTTTATGTCAGGTTTCAGTCAAAATTTGCAAATTTTTGCGCAAATTTAAAGATTTCTAAACAATTTTAAGCTAAATTAGCTGATTTGACTGATTTTTTTTGCTCAAACAAAATTTTGATTAAAAAAAAACGTCCGCCTCTAAAATTTTAACCTTCCGCCGCCACTGGAACCGAGTGCCTGATAAACTGTCCTATTATTTGCTGTAACAATCATTTGTCCAAAATATCTACTATATTAGACAGCAGTAAATCCATACCATTTTCATGTGAATCTGAGAATGAAATGACATTTGCATCAAATAAATCATCTAGTCTATTTGCGTCATCTGTGTCGACCGCAACTACAGGAATCTTAAGCCGCCGCGCTACTTCACGTTCATATATAAGTCTCCCTGTTGGATCCTGTATGTGGGTCTTACTGCACACTATTAGGAATATCCGACTTGCCTCAATTTCCTTCATATTTATTACATGGTTATGTTGTGTTTTCGTGTCGTATTGATTGGTACTAACAGTCAGTTGATGGGGAGGAGAAACCAGGAGACGAACTATGTTTTCTTGGACCCATCCTTCGTCTCTGTTGCTACAGGAGATGAATACATCAATGTCAGATAAGTCGTCAACGGTGTAGCAATTATCTGAAGAAGAAGGAAACATATTTGAATTAGGCACTCCTCTATTTACTACAAAAGTTTACAAAATGGTAGGTATAAGGGCAAAAATTAACAATTGGTAGATTTTAAAGGGTTCGCCGTCGGACAAGTTTTGAATTGTCAAGCTTTTGTAAACAGTAGCTCTGACTTTTTCAGGACAAATAATATAAAGACATGTGGGCCGTAACTTCCCACTGATGACTCGCATGAGCCATTCACTGAAGGCTGCCCCTTGCCAACAGTTACACACAAAAGCAGGTTGGTCTCTACCTCTATTGTGTTGTTCTTTTGAAGCTTCTTGAGATTGTTGTGGCTCTGAAAAGAGTCTTCTTGAAGGCTGCTCCTTGCCAACAGTTATTTGCACAAAAGTAGGTTGCCCCTATACCTCTAATTTGTGCACAAATGCCGAAAAAACGGAACAGATTGTTACCTCAGAAGTGACAACGAACTGCTTATGGTATTTATAAGGTTTTGATCAATTAACAAAGAATTTTTGTATAGGCTATTGCTGTAATACATATTTCTCTTAAAATATGACTCCTTATTTTCTGGTAATCTTTTCAATTAAGTTTAGACCTGGTAGAATGCCAAATTAAGTGAACAAAAACGATGAATCTTTAGTAGAGAAATGAACTACTGCTTTTGTCCATATCGATTGAATATTCTTAAGTTAATCATTTTTGAAAGTGTGTATTTATTGTGACTTTTCGGCTCACTGCAAATACGACCACATAGTAATGATACGGCTTTTATTTTATTTTATCAATATCAGTGGTGGTTGGGTTTTTTCTCGGAAGGTGGGACGGTCCTAGAGGTGTTTTTGCACCTGTTTGTCCCATTCTTTTTGCTGGTACATTGCGTTTTGATTACTTTATTTTAATTTTGATTTGAATGTGCAATATTTTATATGTAACTAGATTTCTATGTGCCAGTGGTAAAGTGAAATAAATAAATAAATAATAAATAGACCAATATCAATTAACCTGTCCTACTATGTGGAACTGAAGTCCATTCTCGGTGGATTGAAATGCGGGCATTTCTTCCAGCAATCACCACACAGTTGTTGTTACCCATATATGTTGACAACTACTGGCATCTCATCCGTCTTTCCACAGTCTATAGGAATCTAATTATGTAAAGCGACAAAATCGATGCTTGAACAGTCTTGTAATTAATTGAATCATGTGGCCGATGAGATCTAATTTTGTTAAACATAGAATATTTCTCGAGACCGAAAATAGTCTCAATATCATAGAGGACCAATAATTTATACTACTGCCAGAATGAAAGAGCAGTCAATATATTTTATATATATATATACCGACTTTTGTTTTGAGATGACAATAGCAAAATAGAATTGACTAGCTCAAATCAAACCACTCGGCATATTTAATAATGTACCTCAGATTCTTTTCTAGACTGCAGTATTTTGGCTTTGTAGTATTAAGTTGATAATCTGGAACACATTTTACCATTATACAAAATGACAATTATTAAATGAATGTCAATTTGAGTATGACTCACCGATGCATCTAAATCAAAATCCACCAGTCGTCCATTGCACAATCTGCGTACCTTGCGCTCTTCAGGGAACACGATTTCTCCACTACCACATAAATGAATAACGTGCCACTTGTCTAATTTGCTGCCTTGGTGAGGACCAGGATGAGGACACTTGATACCCCCATGGTAACGAAGACGAGGGAAATCTCTGCAACGCAATGTCTCCATGATATTGTGAATGAAGCGCAAGACATCAATCGGGTTGCTTTCTGGAGTACCTTTTACGGATACCTCGAGGATGTCTTGATCTGCACACGGTTCAAGTTTTCTTAACATGAAGAAAAACTGTGTGCCTAAATTAAAGAGGCCACCTTCTCTGAAGAGCAGACATTGATTGCTGCCTTGACACAACATCTTGCCATGAGGCGGAATAAAATAGCATCAGGCAAAAGTGGCCCGAAGTCAAAGTAATATTGAACGTCCCAATCCACATTCACGGAAGGAACGGGTTGTCCTTTGTGCAGCATAGAAGGAACAACATACAGTATTTTACTGTGATCTTCAAATCTAAAGGAGGTTGGATCAGAATGGTATACTTTACAAAGAAGGTCTTTCTCTTCTAGCATTGCCAAAACCAATGGAAAGTGTATTAAAGTCTTCATTGTTCCACATTGGCACTTTGCTGGTAACTAGAAAGTTTGCCAGATCGTACTCTAACACACCTTGCTATCTGGGATGTATACTATTGACTCCATAACATCCAATATAAATTGTGGACGGAGAATAACAAATTGTCGCAGTATACAACCGAGTCGTAGAATATCTCACCAGATTCATGAACAAATTCTAACATTTCTTTAATTTCGTTTACTTCTGAAAATCCGTAGCCGATCAAAGTTGTTAAATCCATTATCGAAATGAATGGTACTTTATTGGCTACAGAAGAAAAAGTGTTATATTTCAGATGAACCAAATCAAGAAAAATGTCTCCATCAATTGGATATTCTAGGTCCATTACCATGGCTTTTTCAGTTTCTCTTCGAATTGCCTAACGTAAAATTGTTGTGTTATCTTTAACACCAGATAATTTATTTTGTGAATCCGAATTATCTATAATAAAGAAAGGAGAGTTCTTATTTAGTACCAATTTTTGTAAGCACACATGATTACCCAGGAATAGGAAATCATTGATGAAGTGACTTATGTGTTCCAAGTCATCCTTGTCAACGCATTCCAGGTGAGTACCAACTAAAAACATTGATGAATATGAATGTTAATAGACTGAGTTCATCCAGAACTTGATGCGAGCAAGTTCTTTAGTTCTTTGGCTCTCTTGCTTGAACTTGTACAAATTACACACAATGATATACACCGCATCTGGTGCCATAAACGTGTGATGAGTATTGTAATAAAATTCCTGACCAGCAAAATCCCATACACTCAACTTTACTGGTAAAGTAGTTTCATTATTCGCAAGTTTATCAGAAACTAGTAGAACAGGAGCCGGGTTGCTTTTCCTAGAGATTCTTTTAAACAATTCCGCTGCAGCGAGAGGCATTAGTCTAATTAGTACATCAACAATCCGCAGACTGTCGTCATGAAGAATGGGTATTCTGTAACCACAAATGCATCCAGCAAAAATACCTATTATGAAGCCAACGAATGCTTTTTTCTCTTTCATGCCCATTTTTATTCGAAATTCTTTCTGCCACCCAACAACCAAGATATACACCCGACATTATTCCGACACCATGAAGAAAACCGTTCGACCATGGAGAAAACGGGGAGACGTGTTTTGCATATTTCATACAGAGAAACAATGAAAGTAGTAATGCTGGTAGAGTAGATATCGGAAAGTTGTTTACGATTTTAGAAGAAATTTTGTCCAACAACCTAGGAACTGATGATGAGCATAAAACTGTAAAATTCAATCCGTAGCCGAGTGCAAATGTAACTTTAAGTATGTCAGGATAACTGTAAAAAATGTGTTCTTATCGGTCAGAACACCAGCTGCAACTCCAGTGCGCAAACATAAACCACATATAACACCATAAATTATGCCAGATTTTGACCAAAGAATTAAAAGTGAAAAAGTGTTTACTGGATGCATTATTTATCTCATAATTGGAGAGAGTTTCAAACAAATGCCCAATTAGAAACGCTACAAGCGGGACACGAATAGCTTAACCAACTCCAATTCGATATATGTCGGATGTATTTGTTGTGATAACAGAAAGTGAAGAACTAAATATCAGAATATTGCAAAATGTTAAAGATGTCATGATGGCAGATACAGTAAAATATAATACTAGAACACTTGACATTGCGAATAAAGATAAACTTGATGGTATTCCTTTGAGTAGAAGTCCAATTACAAATGACGATTTTGATTCATTGGTGACATTTTCCTCGACAAATTCATCCCATTTTTGTAAAGCATTTGCAAGAACCCAACTGATAACTCGGTCGTATTCACTTCCAGATTCTTCTTTTCTCTCGCGCCAAGTTTCGTCAATCTCATTCACCTTACAAAACCGTGTATCTACTCCAAAAGTAGATGGTTCCTCGGGATCAAACTTTTCACCCATTAATCTCTTACGAAGACTTGTTTTGCCCGCTCTTTCATCTCCTAGAATTTGTATTTTGCATGTTTTCCCAGGCGCCATACCATAAGAAGCTGCTTCTTCATACAATTCTTTGGTCTTCTGCTCGGAAGCAACGACATCAACATCGCTGGAAGAAACAACGTCGGTTTGTTTGAAAACATTTCTTAGCTTCATTGTTGTCTGGTTCAACCAGAAGATTTAGAGGAGAATATATGCAATCACTACACTAGAACAAAGTGTGTGTGTATAGATGTGGCAATTTGGTTAAACATTTGCCGGAACTCCACTGCTCATGTCGAACTAATTAAACATGCTAGAAAGGTCAGAATAATGAGTACGCCTCCCAGACAATAATCTGTTCTAATTTATGATAACAGATTGAATGAATTTATTATACGTTATTTGTGCACGGCCCGTCCTCAGTACAGTCAGCTTGCATAACTTTTCATTGTCTTCGCCGGTTAAAATTCACTCGATTATCATGGACTAATGTTTTATGTGTCAGTTCGCTCTGATCAATATTCGATATTGTGAACGTAACTTGTGTGATAGTGACACTCAGCATACAAGTCATAACCGAGTAAGACTGATACCGTATACGGGATCAAAACCTAATCGAAATAATTACCCGGAATAGTTTACTGATCTCATCAAACGACTTACGTGAGTAAATTTTAGAACATAGGAAGTCACGTTTTACACTCACGACGATGTCTACAGGGTTCGATCCGGAACACAAGTTATTTTCCAGCATCCTGACTGGAGGCCTGCTTAGTGTTGTTTTCATCTTGATTTTGAGCGGGAATATATTTGTTCTCGTTGTCCTCCGTCGCATAAGTTCACTTACTTACAATGAAGTAACAAAATTGTTCATGAAGTCGTTGACTATATCGGATCTTTTATTGGGTATATTTGTAGTGCTCCCACAAGTAATCAAATGGTCCAATGGTGGCGAATACCCGGAGGCTTATAGGGAGCAAATCCTCTTTGTCTACACTAAAGTCCATATTGTCATCATATTATCTGGCTTACTTTCAATATTGGTCATAACGATTGAACGTTACATTGCTGTAGCACATTCTCTACGTTATGCTGTCATTGTAACATCAAAACGCGCTAAAATTGTTGTTGGTTTCATCTGGTTAATTCCTCTCATATTAGGAGCGTTTGCAAGAGAATCAAAAGCTGAAGATCAAGATGTATGGCAAAGGAACAATGGGACAATTTGGTCATCAGATATTACAAACAGTATGGAATCTCCGAATGCAAGTAACGAAATATCTGTATGGACAACAAATGTGTTTCTTCTTGTGTTACTTCCTATCATGACTACACTATATTTTAGTGTCCAGTTATACATCATAGCACGGAGACACGCCGCCCAAATTGAAGCCCAGCGTCGCATTTTTTACAAGCAAAAGAGAGCTTACAAGAGCGCTGTTACATTCTGTCTTATATCTTTTGCTTTCGCCACAGCATATATGCCTAATATGATATTAAGTTTATATAAACAATACTTCCCTGATCGCGAAGTCTCTCTTTATTTTAGCTTTTTTGTCAGGCTTTTCCTGTTCTGTAATTCGTGGTGGAACGTTATCATATATTACATTCGGAATTCATCTTTTCGATCGGAGGTGAAAAAGATCATGTTTGGCAGACGCGGACATAACAATCATGAATGACGATCACCTGGTGCACTTTAATGCTGATGGTTTGCAGCGATCTCAGCAGGATAGGCTATAAATAGCAATTTCAGACGATTTTTTAATCGTTGGTCAGTTTAATGTCAATATGTTCTGCATGACTAATAGTAAAAGTCATTGTCCGGAAGCCTAAATGGCCAAAAAATGTGTTTTTGTGATTTTCTCAAAAAATGTGATTTTGGGTCAAAAATCAACATCACCATCATGTTCCTTGTGAAAATTCCTTTCTGGAAATGTAAACTTTTATTAACTTTAAGCAATTTCAAAAGTTATGGTACAAAATAAATTTGCAAAAACGTAAAATTGAGTAACGTGCTTTCCCGCCTTAATCATGTTAATAGACCTATTGATTCGCAGATTGCTACTTCTTTCCTGTTTCTGATTTTGTAATGGTGTGAAAACAATGTTTCTAGTTAAAACATTTTTACATCATATAACGTATATTTTTTTCCAAAACCGTATTCCACAAATTTAGGGAAAACTACTGGTAGGTAGGTTATATACTATAAACATGTTCTATCGATTCATGTAAAACTATGTAAGGAGAAAAGTAGCAGGAAGAATATATAGCATAGGCCAGTCCCTTTAAGTAAAGATTTTGAGTAACAGACTATTTGTTCCATTAATATCTTGATGTTAGTTCTTCATGAAGAATCTAGGCTAGTTCCTAATCTAGCAAAACTACTAGTAGTATAATTTTTAAACAATATATACAAATTTCTTTATATTGTTTTTAGAGTTTTGGAACTTGTTAAAGATATACGTACGTTTACATTTTCGTATCAAATTATTCAATTTGTTTCTACAGGATTTGAACTTTATTGAATTTTCCTTAGTTGGTTTTGATATATAGATTGCCTGAATAGCTTATTCTTGACATTAATCATAACCATTGGTAAGCCAGGGTGATTGGGGAGTCTTTTTTCCGATCTGTTCTAACTTTTTTTCATCGGGATACATTCATTATATAAATCATTGAATTTGTTAATAAAGGAATTGTAATCGTCATTAGCACTGATGCCATCTAATATTTCATTCCAAGCAACTCTAGATAATGCATCTTTGAATCTGGCAATATTGTCATTGTTTTCTCATAAATTTGTATTTATCGGTGGTACTACTCTTTTTCCTGCAATTGTTTCGTTTTTTATAGCATATGGTCGGAAAATGATCGGTAATATCTGTTACAAATATTCATGTTTGTATCGTTTCGTTACAATTTGTTAATATGTTATCGATAATTGTTGCCGACGTTTCAGTGATACGACTTGGCTTAAGAATGGTAGGAACTGTGTAATGCGAATAAATCAAGTCCAAAAAGTCATTTGTATTCTTGTGTTCATCATCTTTTAATAGGTCGATATTATAATCTCCAAGCAAATATTATTTTTTGTTTTATTTAGTTAACATTTTTTACAAAGGTACCGATCTACCAAATTCAGTTGGAACCTTAGTAGTGACGTACTTCTCCAAAACTTTCGACTGCGTCGACCACACCCTTGCCATTCAGAAGCTGTGCACCCTTGGTGTTAGGAGTGAAATAATCCCATGGATTGCTGACTTTTTGACGTCCAGACGTCAGCGGGTCCAATATCGCTCTGCCTTGTCAAGCTTGGAACACCTCACGTGTGGCCAGGGCACCAAGTTTGGCCCTATCATCTTCATTGCCCTCATTAATGATGCTGTTGAAAAGTCAGCCTCCCACAGCTATAAATACGTTGACGATCTAAGCTTTGCAGAAGTCCGCCCAGCTCATAAACCATTTCAAATAAATTCTGATGTACAGGACCTTGATGCTTGGGCGAACTGTAACCATCTCAAGCTCAACCCATTCAAATGTAAAGTGATGCAGATCTGCTTCAAAAGGCAACCTCCATCTCCGCCTGATCTGCACATTGCTGGTAAGAAGCTTGAGGTTGTCAGTGAGACCAAACTCCTTAGAACATCAAATGGAAATATTGCAC
>JXSR01S002134.1:9889-20400 GCA_000969725.1 Ophiothrix spiculata
TCAAAGTTGATTGTTGACTATTAATATTTTTCATTCAAACTACTAGTAATCTGGAAAATGGCCTCATACCATCTATAGCTAGGACGAAGCTGGTGGCTCATTTATTGTTTTACTGGTATTGCAAATCTAAACAAAACACAGAGGTAACCCTGCAATTGACGTCATGTAATCATTCAAACATGTTAGTAAATTTGCACACCAAATATGCAAATTGTCTCTTTGAGTGTAAAATCAGCTCCCTAATTCCATTCAGGTTGATGACGTTTTTCAGCCAAGAGTATTTGACAAACGCAATACCAGACATAATTATACGAAATCTAAACTAGAATTAAACTAGAATGCACTAGCTCTTACATGTATGATCATTTTGGTCGGTTGAAAATGATTAATATTTTAGGATGATGCACTGTTTGAGATCACTGTTTTAGCGCATAAGTTGTGGTATGCGACGTGTGTAAGTGAGTGACAATAAAACAAGATCCTAAAGCCAAATGCATAGTTCATTTACAGTGTCTTAAATATTTATCTCGAAAAAAGAGAGATAATAAAGTTTAAAAATGGAACAAACTTGGAGGGACCTGCAAGGTTTTAAGAAATTTGACTGATTTGCTATGAAATGGCTGCTGGGAAAGTATCAGTTAAACTGATACAGTTTCTTGAAACCAACCCAACAAGTGTAGCAGAATACTCGAAGTCTCTATTAAGTACGATTATGTTCATGCTTATTTTTATCATATTAGAAAATATTTAATTTGCTTATGGATTATATTCAATTATTAATTTTAAGCGTTATTTTATCAAACTATACTTTGTGTTTACAAGCTATAATGTAACAGTTACGTATATATATTTTTTATTCTATTGAAATACGGTACTATATAATTTTAAGCCTTGTGTAGCTTTAGTTCTACAAAATATTATTCTGAAATGTAAAGGTGCGTGGAATATTTTATTCCAATGGTTGGAGCTCCTTTTTCTCTTGATATGAAAATCAGTACGAATTAACAAAAGGAAGGAATAACATGAAATATTTAAAAATCATTTGTGGGTTGCTCTGTCAAAATGAGCAAAAAGTTGCAAATGAAGATTTTAAAAAATGGCTTCTAAAGTAAAAACATGATAAAAGGTCGAATTTTGTTTTTTTTTGACATAAAACGCATCAATGCTAAAGTGTTTAATTGTGCCTCGAGTTTCGAAGGTCTATTATGCCGAGAAGTGCAATTAATCACAGTAAATTGATCACATTTTGCTATCATTTACTATTATAGTAACAAGTTATCTTAAAATATAATTTTCAGCTAATTTTTATTGCCAGATTTTCAGTGGTCTGCCTTGTAGTTTGAACTTTAAATTTACAATGGATGAAGAAAGTGTAACATATTATATATCATTCGTAAGCTTAGATTGTAGAGAATCGAAATATGTCATAAACTCAAAATTCGCGACTTTTAAAATTTTGAGACTAAATTATTTTTTTGCACAGTAACATACATGTATAAGCAGCTTTGAAATTCAAAACCTCCCTATAAAATACAAACGGTTTGACCAATTCAGCTGAAATTTGAAACTTAAACCTCTTAAGTAGTCATCTTTCATACCGTTTGACATTGACAATTAAATTTTGAAAAATCGGGCTAGGCTCATTTAAAAAGTAATAAGAAAAATATGCATGATGCAGAGAGTTTTAACGTTAATGGGATACTATAAACACTTTGCTAAATGCAATACACAATTTCATTATATACCAGATTTGCCGTGCCGGTATTTTTGTCTTGAAAATGTTAAGGTTGAGCAAAATCATTTAAACTGTAGTCCTGAGCTACTTGACTGAAATGCTTCAAGAGCATGAGTAAAAGTCAAGCATTTTACCGGTATCTTGTCATCCAGTTAATATGCGTGTTAGACCGTAATTGTCGAATTCTTCAATGTCACTCTTAATCGGTAAGCGGAATCAGTTGAATTGTAAAGTGGTTGATAAGATTTCCTATTCAGACATTGTGATGGATGAGTTCATCAACAAGTTAAAATAAAATGGCGGTGCTAAAATTGTATCCTACATTCCCAAGTTTGTAGAAAAAAAGTAAAGGTTTTTGACGAGGAATTTATTGTATTAGACAATTTGTTACTTTAACATTAGTTATTCATCAAATTCGACAGATGACAACTATCAGTTTACATATGCTTAGATCTAAAAGAGATAAAATAAGATTAGTGTGGGAGTATATGTTGTTGTTTTTTTGTTTTTGTTTTTCTAACCTGTCATTGTCTTAATACGTTCATTTATTTATTTATTCATCTATTTACTTATTTATTTATTGCTAGTAGACTAGTGCGATGGTGATGCTAACATGTCCTAGAGTTACATACTTTCATTTGTTTCTTGGGATATTCTCAGCCCTGTGAATGTTAACTGCCTTTCATGCACATATATATCAAAATGGCGACTGAAAATTTTGTGGCGTTACAAACACCAACGCTCTACCTGAAATTACTCCTATCTTTGGGGGAAATTCAATTTAATTATCGCAAGCGATAAACTAACTTAAACTTGTTTTTGATAAGGATACAATAAACAAACAAACAAACAAACAAACAAAACACATACAAACCAACCAAATCTTTACAAACATATTTCTTATAATAAGTTGTGAATAGTCGCAACATCAATTTAGAATTTACCACTTAATTTACCAATGTACAATTTATGAAACTTGTTGTACAACTTTGAATTGAAAGTTGTTGAAGGTATCACATAATACAAAAATAAGCAAAAGTATTGGCGACAATGTGGCAGATACATTTTAGACATGCGATAGATTTGTGTGATAATTGTTTTTCTTTCTACCATTACGTAGTAGTAAAAATATTCACTCTAAAACAGAAAAATAAAAACGAAAGAAGTTTTAACACCTACTGATGAAGTATCCATAAACCTTTGGTCTTGTATTTTTGGTCTTACTCGTTTCTGTAAATGTGTTTTGATACATGTATATATCTTTTTGGTTTATTAGTGATTTTGTGTTTGCAATACTTTTTAGATTGACATATTATATGCATGTTTTATATAATGCCTGATCATCGAAGCGGTGTAGGAATTGCCTGTTATTGCAAGCCCAAAGACGTTCTATTAACTTGTTATGATGAAAAGTAATGTAAGTTAATTATTCAATATAAACGTCTGCTAAATGGAAGTGTGAACACAGTAAACTACAATACAACTGGCATATTATAGATATCATAACGGTTGCATTGCGCCAGAAGATTATTTCTTTAAGCAAGAGTGCTCTTGTTAATATATTTATGAAATGCCACAAGCATTTTCATTTTAACAACGAGACGGGAATGAACTCAATATATTTCATTTTTACATATTCGTTGGTAGCCATGTTCGACGTTCGAGTGTGGATTTTAATTGGATTATTTATCAAAATTACTACAATAACATTTTTTAAAGTTAGCCCCGCTAAGGTCAATTATTTTTATGTCATTGGGCAAGCAGTAGTTCCTTCTTTAATCATTATACATGAGAGCATTTCTGTATTATGATGTTCATACTCCGGAGAGGGTCTAATATTTACATGGTATATGTAAGTGTACCTGCTATTTGAGGTGCAAGTTCATAGATTTAGGAACATCAATCGGATGGTATTTCTGCAATATCTTTTTATATTGTCGGAAAACTAACAGAAAGTAGATATTTGGGATAGAATACGGAATTTGAAATGCAAAAGAACACTACTTAATCGATATAATTCTAAGTAAATATTTCGAACCATGTCTTCTCAATCTGAGGCAAGAAGTTCCAATGATGAAACATTATCTGTTTCTGTTAACTGATATGTCTGCAACTTTTATATAAATTTTTTTAGCAAGATGATATGCAACGTCAAATAAGCTCAAATAAATGAATTATGAATGCTTTAATAAAAAATGACATAGTAGGTAAGTAGGTATCTATTAGCAATTTCTAACGTAGAACTATGTGTTAGTTTTGTTTTCAAAAAAAAAATCATTGAAGCAACTTATAAAATGTAATTTCCTTCAAGAAAATACACTTTTTCACAGCAGTGTGTAAGTCTTTTGCTCTCTATTGGTTCAATAAACGTCAATATTTGTGTCAAGTTTGTTTTATTAATGTTATTGCATGTACAATGAGATTAAAAATATTGCTGGCAGCAACTATATCAAAAATCAAAATCAGAACAAAATTGATTGACATATTACGACTAAAGTTTTCAATTGGAAACAAATGACAAAATTGCTATACAACTGAATGAAAAAATGAAATAATAATAAATGCATTTATATGAAAAATTGGTGCTGTAGAGATGTACGCGATTTAATAAACATTCATCACATTATCAAAATTAATCACACTGTATATCGGTTCGTATCAGGTAGAGTAAACGAAGTTATTATATTTATTTTTTAAACAAAATGAAATAATTAAAATGGTTTTATTGGTAAGTTTTGAAGATCCAAGTGTAAATTTAACCCTAGTCAATGTTTTATCAGATGCTTAAAAATTGGAAAAGCAACTTCTCTGAATGCTTTTGCACTAGTACCTTTACACGATTAAAAGAAATATGATGTTTGTCGTCCATTTTGTATAACGTGTCAGAGAAATAAGTTGTGAATGAGTTTTCACCAGTAGAGTATTGTTGTTTATAATAATTTATGTTGCCTTCAAAGTAGTTTGTGGTGGTAAACTGATTGGTTTGACACAGTTGTGGATGATCAGGTTTGAATATGAATCTGCAACATTATGGTATCTTTCAAATAACGGCATGTACATTCATTCATAGCGTAGTCTGGTTATGCAATCTGGAATATCTAGAACTGTTTTTGTATTTAATTGTTGATGACTTTGAACAATTTATCTACTGTATACACCTCCTACTAAGTTAAAAATATGCATATGTAATAGTCCTATAGCAAGGAGAAAAGTGAAGACATATGTATACGAAATCCTGTAATACAATTATTGTAGCTAGTATCTTCCTGGGCTCCCTGGAAGAACAGTGCTAGTGCATTGAAGGGATATCCCAGGATAAAGAAGAATGAAATAAATAAAATAAATAAATAAAGTATGTATAAAATAGTTTTTGTATATTTGTCTTATTCATATTAAAGGGCAAAACCTTTAATAACAGACTTTGAATAGTTACTAACCCAATTTATCTTATGACTGATAAATAAGAATCGTGTGATATCTTATGGATAAAATAATGTCTAATATTTTTTATTCAGATTCATTAAAAGACTTGCATAGTTAAAGAAATACCTGACTTATCACAACAAAAACAACCCAATTGTCGAATGCTACATGTATTTTATTTGATCATAATGCTGTTTTAAAGTTTTATTGTCTGTCTTTCAAGTAAATTTCAAAAGGGAATTGGTTTAATTTAAATGAAAAATGAGAAAAAGAAAATTGAATACACAGACAAGTTAAATCATGCTTGTTATAACTTTGCATAGCATGTTGTTTGTAGACTCAATTTAACTCAATAATGACTATAGGATTAATATGTGCTATCAATTTAGCTGTATTCTTATCTTAACGAAAGTACTATATTCCAACACAAAGAGAACTGCAAATATTCTACAAACGCAACATGACACTCCTTATAAACATCTTGGTATACTCCAGTCTTCCTCTATAAACGCTAACTGTATGAAATACACTGCGTATTCAAGTGTCGGTGTATTAGCAAAGAAATGCAGCTTTCACACATTCCATCGAGTTGGTTCGGCAATACACTCAAACGAATAATACCCTGAGATAGTGGGTAGCAGGCAATTTATATAGAATATAGAAAGTTGTTTTATGCTTAATCTACTAGAACCACTGATTTGAATTAGTATATTGAACACTGTCAACCAATTTCAGTACCATTAAGCAATAAAGCTGCTAGAATACTTCTGTAAAAATAACCACAAGTCGTAAAAATATTTTGTGGAGATATCATACAGTATCTGTATAAAGTACGACTACAGTAATATTAAACATAAGAGAAGAGAATAGACAAGAAAAGGAAAGGAAAGGAGAAAGGAAAAAATGAAAAAGGTAAAGAAAAGACAAACAAACAAACACAAAACATCTCTGCATTTACCATCAATTCAAAATTGTCATCTTAATTCTCCTAAAAAGTACTTGAAATCAGATTGACAACTCTAATCATGCAATGAATTAATAAAAAGGTAAATTACACCACTACACAGTTTTATTTGAAGGGTGTTTTAAATCAAGTTTATAATGGCTTAAAACTTGATTTGTACTTTGTAAGGAAATAATATCATTCGTTTCTCTGCTAATTCATGCAATTTCAAACATTCCATATGCGACGTGATACTCAACGCAAACATCAGAGACACTTCAATCCGTTTTAGTCTGCTAACGTTAGCATAAGAAATCCACTACATATACAAGTATTGGTGTATAAGCAAGGAAATACAGCTTTCACATGCCTCATTGTGTTACATCAGCAATACTCTCATAGGAATAATACCCTGGGAGGGAACAGTGACAGAGAATAAACTGTATGATATAATATATGAAACACTTATTATAGAGACAGCTTTTAACCAATTTATATTTTAGAAATTTAAGCAAACATGGTACAATAGAGCAATAAAGGTTGGTTTAATACTTGTTTGCAATATCCCAAAGTCTTAATAGTATTTTGTGAATATATTTTACTTTGATAAAGTACGAAAATGCAGACATATTAAACGTCAGGATTTGGTATGAACGTACACAACTCAATATTCCAATGGGAAATATGCTTATATACTTTTTGTAACTTTGAATTTTTTAGCTTTATATATTTCTAATTAAGGCTGTCTATTATATATCAAACATGATTAAATATGGGCTATTTGCAATAAATTAACTTTTTCTTGCAAATAACACAAGTTTCAGACGCGACTTTGTTGTTTTTTTACCTTGTACATAAGGTTTTTTTGAACCAGCAACAAATGATTCTTCTTCAGACCTTCCCTTAAGATGACAAAGATCATATCAAGGTCAAATGTATCCAAAACTTTATCCAATCAAAATATACATGGTTTTCTGTGGTTACCTCTATCTTCGACATTTCCTCAAAGGCTATACATCGATGCTTTGACCTCAGGTAATCACATTGTAGGAGTGAACTGTTCTCCTTTTTGAGTAAAAATGGGTACAATTGAGTAAAATAGTGTTTGTTTTTACTCCGAAAGAAGTTGTATCTACTTTAAATTAGTGAATACTATAGTAACCAGTCTTGAAAGACTTGAATGGATTACTTCACTTTTTAGAGTGATGCCCACTCTCACTTTTATTGAAGTGGAATTTGATTTTGCTCTTTTTATTGTGGAGTAAGCAACGCATACTGAATATAAACGAATTAAAAATGAGTGGTTTTTAATATTTTTGAGTGTAGGGAGATTCTATTTGTATTTTGCACTACTTTACCTTTAGAAACTTAACGTTCCATTCGAATACACTACATTTGCCTCATAAATAACTTCCGAAAAAGTGCGTTTTGGACAGTAAGGTTGACAAAATTCAATATATAAAAATGAACTTCTTGCTATAATACTTCAATCTAGCCTGATTTAGTGTAAAGCATTTTACATGTACACTCCGTTATCAGAAGTATTGCAACATAGCGTAAATCCTGGTGTTTGAGAGTATAACTCATCCATAGTTAATATTTGATTTCTTATTTAGCTGAGCAATGTTACCATTGTGAATTGTTCAATGCATTGAATGACTTTGATGACACAAATTGGTGTATAACTCATGGTTTGAATTTCATTAGTATGTATTGATTCGAAAAACTTGCGACAATTGACGGGAATATCGATAACATCCAATTTATCGTCATTCTCATCAAATCAATGTTAAATTATTTTAGGAACATGTCAAAAATTTGTAAATTACCATTTATCGTTCTTGAAAATGACGTCATACTAGACTGCACGCAGGTTTTTGATGACAGGATCTTCGAAAAGTGCGTTAGCAGTATCAATCTAAACGCACATGCGCATTACGCAAATCTGAAGTAAGACGCATGAGATAACATTAACCGACGAGTCTTGAATGACACACATTTCAAGAGACACGAATTGATTGATTTAACATCTGATCCTCGACAGATATCAGTTCTCAAAGAATTGCTTATTCTGAGTGGCATTGTAGAAGTAGGCAGTCGCTATCATTAAATTGCATGGCTAGCCCCCTGGTTATTGAAATACGTGTCAATTCATCAAAATAATTAAAGAAAAGAAACATGATAACAACTTTATAAAGATATCATTATAACTAGCATAACACTGCTTTCAAACCGACGTTTTGAAAACACAATTTACATTTTGCGCCAAAACCACAGTCGACGATGTTGCAATACTTATGATTAGTGTGTGTATCATCCTAATGGTGTATTTATCATTTAAGTCATCAATGAAAATGGGCCCGATGTAAATGATCAACTTTTTTATTCCATCAACAAGTTGGAATTTAATAGCGGTCTTTACGATTAGATGTCACTGACATTCTCAAATTTTAGAAAAAATATCATGTGTAAAGGTTTTTTTGACAGCATCATCTCACATAGATGTTGATACTGATAGCAGTTGGCCTTCGATAAACAGTAAATCATTCATAGTCTTTCGTATTAAAAGGACAGTTATAGATCAAAGACACAAACTGTTATATCATCTTACAGAGCTATTCAATAATTTTTTGATGTGTATTAAAGATATTAAGTGAATACCGAGCCATAAATTGTGTCAGAGCGAATACGGTTTTTTTTTGTTCTATTTCATCTGATGCATTACATGATAAAAGTCTTGACACGAATTATTGTCTGGACTTAGAACATGGTAAAGGAAATTCTGCTATTAATAGTTATGTTAATAGATCTGGTGACTAATTATTACAAATGTAATGATTAATGTTAAAAAAGGACGTCACATATGAATTAAAAAGCACAAGGGTAATATTTATAAGAATTTTTGCAAAGTTGCACATTGTCAATAGGCTTAAACGAAAAAAAGAGGTTGTTAAACTCATGAAGGATAAAAATATTTGCATTTTTGTCCAGCAGAAACATTCCCCAAATATGATGATGGTGTAAATGTTAATGGTTATCATAATGGGTGTGGTACAAATAGGAGGAACAAAGGTGGTGGTTTTGGTTTGTTTGGTTTTTTCTCGTCGATAATGATGATATAATTTTTGATGATAATCTATTGAATGTAATTCTTAATCAGATGAGTTTTAAAGATATGAGATCTTTCTTAATCAAAATGTAACGACATTCTCTGTAATTGTAGCTTATGTAACCCGTTAAGACACTAATAAAATTTGAAACATCATATTTTGATATAAGCTCTGTTCGCATTGTTTTTATTAGATGTTGATTCGATAATAATGCGCTAACAAAATAGATTTAAAAAGTGACTAAGTATTGACGTACTCCATACTCCGAACGGAATTTCTGTTGATCCATATTAGTTGTTTTGGCACTGCTCGTTAAGTCCTTGTCGCCATTTTCCTTTTCGGTCTGTTTACTTTATAAAAAAGTTCCTTGTCAAGTAGCAAGACACCAACGAAGTGACTGACCAGTTATAAGTTGTTTTGTTTTTATAGGAATTTCAACCATGGTTACATCTCAAGGTGGGGGTCTAGGGTATATCGGCATGAACTTTGAGATGAATTAACACAATTTTCCCAAATCATAACATATTAATGTCATTTACCATATAGTAGCCCTTGTAGAGAAGTTTCAAAAAATGCACACAATTTCGGTCTGGTTGCCATGGTAACCGCTTTAATAGAGCCTCTGATTGGCTAAACACTTAAACGATCATAACTAAAAAACTATAAATACCCTCGTTACTAAACTTGGGTAGTAGGTGTAGGATATGAATACGCAGGGCACCATGAAGCCGGCTTGTTTATATCGTTGTCATGACAACCGATAACCGACCAATCAGGTAATTTTGCTTTATAATTCAAAATTGGAAACTTTTTTCCAAAAAGCGGCTTCATGGTGCCCTCCGTTTATGTCTTTTCTATATGTGTTTCAAATTTCGTACAAATCCGACATTTCGTTTTTCAAAAATCGCAGGTTAGCGCATTTTCTACTTTTGAGATATATTTCGAACATTGACAAAAAAGAAATGTGAACAAAGAATAAATTTGATACTCAGATTATAAGTAACTATAATAAAATGAAAGATAATAAATTTACACGCATTTTAAGCCAATTTTGGTCAAAATCGGATTTGAATTAGCGGAGTTACAGATTTTTTAAATATAGCAGGTTTAAATATAGCCGGGTGAGATAAAATAAAGAAATATATAAAAAAAACGACAAACTCCGAAATTGTGGTTGCATATTATTCACAATGCATTATCTTGATAAAATAATTGATTTATTTATATCATAGGAAAATGTAATTATTTTATTAAAATCTAATTTAAATGAAAACCCTACAAATTACAGGGTGAGCGTCTT
>JXSR01S002134.1:39242-55860 GCA_000969725.1 Ophiothrix spiculata
TTCCTAAGGGGCCCTACCACAGGTTTTCGCGCGTAGCGCGAAAACGCGAAACAATTTTACATCCCCGCATTATGTAATTGTCAAACTTAACGCAGCGGGTCCCTCAGTGGCAAAAAAAAAATCAAATCAACCCAGTCGTTTTCGTGCTAATTAGCATAAAGTGATTTTTCGAGGGCGCTGTTCAAATTTGTTTTGCCCATAAAATCGAAACCGAATAACTTTTTTCTAATTTTATTTTTGCAATGTAATTGTACTTGCAAAGTGCAAATTTGAGCAAAATTTCATGCGAAAATTCCTTCGGGAAAATTTTTGACGCGACACAAAAAATGGTTTTTGGGCCGCCATTTTGAAACGGTTCATCCGATTTTCAATTTTTTTAGAATACCCCAAAATGTGAAAGTAATCGTAGTCCCTCTCAAACGGTAGTCCGCTTCCATAGACCATAACGGAATAAAGCGTGAAGCTAATGGTGCGTGAGAGTTGCTAACCTATACTTTACTGTAGAACCCGGACAATAAGAATGGGGGACAACTATTCCTGTTACACTGGCATAAATCGGGCTTTTTTTTCAAAAAAAAAAATCGATCAGACCTTGCACTGCTTTGGCGTTGAATAAAGTCAAATAACACATGAATAATGTACAAATCGTTTTACAGGTATTTTGTCTTCTAAATGGCTTACTTATTAAATCATGTTTGTCGAATTCTTAAATGCATCTCTTAATTCGTAAAGGGAATTAGTTCACATCTGAACTGGTCGAAGAGGTTTTTTTTTCTACTGTGACATTGTGTTCTAAGACTTCAGATTTCAACAAGTAAGAGTCAAATAATGGCGTTAAGTAATTTCTCACACTTGCTACTCAAGTTCTTGAAAATGTATACCGTATATAGTTGTAAGATCAAAATGTTTTACCCATAATATAAACTTTCAAATATTGTTGCTTTTATTGACACTCTGTAGATTTATAGATCAAAGACACAAAACTCATTGAAGCTTTGTCATTTTACATTTATGTTATGTAATTTCTGTTATCTATTTTAAAGAATGCGGATTATAAAATAACGTTGTAAGAGAAACGCGTTTTCTTTTTATATTTTGTATTTTAGGTAGTACACTGAAAACGACAATTAGTCAAAAAACATGTCTTACTTGACTAATTAAAATTAGTCAAGCAGAGTGATTTTTTCATAATTCTTGAAAAAATGCTGTAAATGTCTTTGAAATGATGAAAAACAATTTTTGATGTTTAAAAAATAGTTTCCGTCTCTAATTATTCAATTTGTTATCAGTTAAATTTTAGTTAATTAATAAACGATAAATTACATGACTAATTAAGGAATATCAAACTACTAACTGTATATTAATCAAGTGACCAATATAAATTAGTAATGTAATTCGTCATTCAGTTACATTACTAATTTATATTAGTCACTTGACTAATATACAGTTAGTCCTGCGTCATTTAATTCATCAATTGACGAATTAAAGACGCATTTGATATTCCCTAATTAGTCATGTAATTTATCATTTATCAATTAACTAAAATTTAACTGATAACAAATTGAATAATTAGAGACGGAAACTATTTTTTAAACATCAAAAAATGATTTTCATCATTTCAAAGACATTTACAGCATTTTTTCATGAATTATGAAAAACTCACTCTGCTTGACTAATTTTAATTAGTCAAATAAGACATGTTTTTTGACTAATTATCGTTTTCAGTGTAGCCGTATTCCCTTAAAATATCGTTGGGAAGGACACATACTCCTTGCTATTGTTTATTATTAAAAAAGCTAAGTTTTCTCGCAAGCCTTATACTATTAGATATTTAAAGAATAATCACTTTGCAATTCAGAATTTCTACAGGAAAATACAACAAAAGACCGTAATTGTCGACTTATTCAATGTCACTCTTAAACAGTAAGTGTAACAGTTGAATTAACATTGAAGAGTGGTTGATAAAGTTTACCATTCAGAGGTTGTGATAGATGAGTTAATCAACAAAAAAATAAACTGACGGTGCTTATTTGTTGCCTACACAATCCAAATGTGTTCGAAAATCCAAATGTGTTCGATACATAAAGGTCAGATATAATCAACTGACAAATATATCACTTTAAACCAAGTCCCACATGCTCGTTGAATATGAAAGAATTGAGATGCAAAAATATTCTACATAAAAATAACAAGTGTTTAATTTCGCTTTGATGTATGTCAATGTATTGAAGGGGCGTTGGTGGGTTTTTCCCTCCTTTTTAGTTTCTTTCATCATATCAAAATATAGCATATATAAACTTTAAAATAACGAAAAATCTCTTAGGTAAGCTTTGCTTCACAATCACCTCATTAAAATATTTTTTGCATACTGTATTGTAAAATATTGAAATTCTACACTATTAAAATTCCATTAAAAGTAAATCTGTATCCGTTTTCATAAGCATTAATTTCTTGCGGGGAAAAGTTAAGCTTTTGATGGAATATATTCAGTTTTTTAAAATTGTAACTGTTTATTCATCGAATCGTATTGAAAATAGTAGCGTTTTAACTTTAAACCAAAGTACTTTTATTTTGTCAGAAATGTACAATTTAATAAAAATCATGTATAACATATATATTAGACCTCTTTACAAGACTACATACAACCCATATGTGACAGCTAAGTAAATTTTCCGAAGATGAAATTGATTTTGTGTTGGAAAGAATCAAAACAAAATTGTACCAATATGACGCTCAGGGTTTGCTTAGAAGTTTAATTAAGCCTAACAAAACATTCTTTTCTTTGTAATTGTCAAATCTACATCTTTGTAAATTTCAAAATGTCAATGTCTCAAAATTTATTTCTGTCGCTATTGTTTACTTAGGAATCTTTATAATTTCGCAAAATGTGCTACAAGCAATTTAATTCAGAACAACGCGCTCTAGTTAAGCTGTCATATTATAGTCATTTTATGCTAAATCACACTTTATTTATCCACGTGTTTCATTGACAAGACATTATTATGTGTTTTCATACCGCGTCATCCAAACTAGATTCAAAATGTGATTTATAAGTTACTTAAGGCTACAGTCCCTAAACATATCTCGCTCGGCTGAATGTCATGTCTACTGCAAGTTTTTACCTACTTACACCTATCAGAATATCACAATTTTTAGCGTACGTATTGAATAGAGTCTTTAGTTTATACATAATCTTTACTAGTGATTTCACGTCCATTATCAAGGTCAAAATGACGCCTAAAAACTACTTCGAAAAAGTTGACCCTTTTTCGCCGAAACCTCATAAGTTCATGATGTTCGAACAATTCGACTGGTTTCAAATTTTGACAGAATAGGCTTGATACTTCTTGTTGAATTACAAAGAATATTTTATAAAAATGCTGTGTTGATCTTGAATGATAATGTAACAAACCCGCGTTGTTTTGCCCGAAAAACCGGACGTGAATTACGACTCTGAGTTTGCCCTGTTGGAGCTGTGAATTGCCTGTTTTAAGTATCTACATTATCTACATTTTGTTTGATATACGCATTCGCATAATTTACTTAAAAATTGAGCATTCCAATGAGGCAAAAATTGCAATTTCTATGTAAACAAAAGAAAAATACGGCATTCTAATGTTTATGTTTTAGATTTTAGTTCACGATCTCAACGCTGCCTTGATAGCTCAGCAGTAGATCCCTCGCTTCGTAATGCATGACTACCCCCTGCCATAATCCATAGTTCGAGTCCCCGCAAAGGCAGTGGAAACTATTTATCTTTTCATGATTAAAAAATAGTTAGGATTCACATATTCCTGAGCAGATGTATTTACTTTACCCTTAAGGGTTCTTTTGGAGAAAGTGGTCGTTTGCTGGTGTGTGTTGTGTCATTGTAGATTATATCAGTCTTCTGTGATCACATTGGTCAAATAGAGTTTAAAACAAAATCGTTTATCCAGGGCGTCTTGACCAATCAGTAAGAGCATCATGCAATGCAAAAACTGTTGGCTCAACAACCATCGCTGTCGCTTGAGCTACAAAGCCCAACAGTAATCATGTCGTGTATCATCAAGTCAGAATCTAATCTGATGGACGTTGAAGAGAAAACCCGTATTTATGATTTTCAGATATAAAACGTAGGATAACTGTTTGTTATCAATTGAACTGATAATGTCAGGATATTATGTAGTTGTGTTTTGTCTTGAAATTGTATACCAGCGTATATACGCACATATTAACACGCTCACAGCCACTAATGCACACGTGGTAAGATTGTGCCTTGGGATTTCTGGAGCTTTAACATATTTAGAAGTTCATGATCACTTAAAAATGGTTTTCCCCTGGAGTATATAAACTCAACACAACAATTCATGATAAAAACCGGCAAGTAAACAAGGTTTTGATAAATGCAGCACAATTTACAATTGTTACTTGAATATGACAATCTTGGGCATTTAAAAATACTAGAACAACAAAAGCATTGACCAATACTGGAACAAAATGTGTATATCAGTATTGGAAAATTATTCAACAATTCTGCACTTGTTTCTGATTACAAACATTACTGTACGTTACAATCAACCAGTTATTGATACTAGACGAGGTTGATAAAATAATACAACTCTTGTTAGTGTCTACAGACAATAATATAAGTACTTGGTGAATTTTAGTAGTTTAGTGCAAAGTAACAAGTAAAGCTACGGTCACAATGATCGTAAGATCAAAAGGCTCGTACGACTCCTTCAACAATGAGGTTCGTACGACATTCGCACGGCGTTCGCAAGAATAGGTATATTTTTTTAATAAATATCTGACAAATGTTCATTTTTATGAAATTTCTTTTCTGGGCAATGTTAATAGATGTATTTCCCCCTTGACGAAAATGAGTTTTGTTTTTAAAACATATTTAAAAATACCCTTACGACTGGTCGCAAACGCCTTACAAACAAGCTGCGATCAGTTGTTTTGACCGTTTCGTACGAACGTCGTATGAACGCCCATAGAACATCGTACGATCAAAAACATCTCTTAAGCTCGCAGCCTGGTTATTTGTCATGTTCAATATCTTGCTAATCATCTCTCTGGATTAGCATATAGTAATCACATTTGTTTTATATGTTGATATTGACATGGTCGGTGAAAATATGCTGTTCTTATAATGTTTATTATCATTGATTATAGGCACTGCGACTGATTTTTTATTTCAGGGGGCTGAATACCGTACTATACGTACTAGAAGTTGAAAGTATTGAGTGCGAGTATGCTTTGCGATAGTGGTGCCATGGAGAATTTGAATATGATGTCACCCCCTTTTTTCTTAAGCGGGAAATTTGTTATAATGACGGTATTTTGTGCCGTAAAATGAATTTTACCCTACTCTTTTCTCTTTCTCTAATTCTACACCTTCTCTTAATACCCTTTCTTTATTTGTTTTTTCTATATTTCGTGTTGTCTCCCCCTTTCCACTTTCTTGTACTTTATTGACTAAATTGTCACAAGTCTATCGCACGAACACAGTCAGAAATGTGTGCGACCTTGCGAACTGATTATGAGTAAACACTCTTTCGTAAGACCATCGCAAGACGTTCGTACGAAAGCTTAAGAAGTGGTCAAATAAACATTGTTAATCGGTCGTACGACCGCCGTACGACCTATTGTGACCATAGCTTTATTGATTTCAATGATTACTTGTTCATTGGGGGTGCTGAACATAACAAATAGCTAGCTACTTGAGATAACATCCCATTTGTGCCAAAGTCATGGAAGTTTTATAGGGGAATCGGGATATGCCGCCATGTTGTGTCGCGCATGGAGCAGAGTTATTGTGTATCCGGATATATTCGGAGTTTGGCCCCATATGCAGGATGATCGCGTAAACCTTCACTTGACGCATATAGAGCGTTTGCATTCCTTTCACGCACAAACCGTGTTTACGTTTCAAGTAGCGTGTATTTAAACTTGCTCTAATCAAAGTATACGCCAATTTTCCCGCTAACCCGTTGCGAAGATAATAGATAATCAGGTGTGGCATGCGGAGTACTTAAATGCCTGAGGTACAATACTCAATACAATACCCTTAATGAGCGACAATCCCAATGGATGTCGTCCCATAGAATTTACACGGCGGTAAGTACCGATTCCCCTTTTTAAATTCCTTGGCCCAAGTACAAAAGGTTGCCATTGCATGGTTAAATGGAATTAACAAAAATCCAAACACAAGTACAGGCAGTCATGTACCCCGTTTCGATATGACTAGTCGCATACAAGGCAAGCTGAAATAAAAATACCACCCTTAAAGTAGAATACAATATTCATTTATCAAGTTTACTTATATGTTTAAAAATCGGGGCTAACAAGGGAGGGGCTGTAGGTAAAAAAAATACGATGAATGATTTTATATTAAATGACTGTTGGGAAGTATTGATTTCTCAAATGTAATCGAGTTTTATCAAAGTACTAGTTAAAGTCTACGTGTATAAGCATTCAGGCAAGATTCAATACTTCTAAATGCATTGTTTACTACATAATTGTATCTCTTAAGGGAGAAATGTTTAACTTTCAGTGAATAACATTCTGGTTATTAACCTAAAAGTGTTGACGCGTCAAATTTTACTAGTATAGTACACAGTGACGTAAAGTGTAACATCAGAGGATACTCCATGTTTTTTATCAAATTTATAGAGTGTTTTTAGAAATACAGTTTTATGCTAAACATTACTTACAGTGGCATTAACAATAGCGACGAATATTGATGTTTAGGAGATATATCAAAAATGTTGAATTAACATAATTTCTTCTTCTTTTTTTTCTTTCCCTTTTTCAGAAATTCACCATAAACAGTAATTGCATCTGTAAACTGTCAATGCTAACGTATAACATGATATTTCCACGTATGAGGGGTCAAACCAAACAAAATATTTCAATGAAGATTTATTGCTAATGTAAGTGAAATTAATTGACATGTTTCTCATGTAATGTATTTTTGTCAATGTTTTTCTTGATCGCTTTTTTTGTGTGTGTTTGTTCGAAAGCTATGCTGCTTTGTGATTTTGATGACAAGTAATTAATAATATATTTACTAATGGGTCACTTCAATCTCAAATGTCACAAACGTTACCAAAATGTAAATTGTTCTTGACCTTCAATTCGAATGAGCTTTGGATCTTCCACGTATGCAGCAGCCTTTGAAGATAACTCAAGCTCGATAAAGTAATTATTTCTTTCTCTCACCTTGGGAGCTTTCAATCCGCCATGACGCTATACCTTTTTCAACTCAAGCTCATTCAAATTCAAGGGCAGGATCGTGTAACATTTTGGTAACGTTTGTGTCATTTGAGATCGGAATGACCCTAATACATTTGGTCACATATTTATTATTACTATTTATAACATTCCCAATAAAAGCTATTTTAACTTGGTGTCACTGGTTACAACCTTGCCTATTTTGAAATCAACACAAATAAAGGGATACTATATAGTAAACATCGAGGATTGTCTCTATGTATCCACATAATAATCATTACAATCGGTCTACGCGTTAGCTAAATATAACGCCATAAAGATCGATCATAAAAATCAAAATTCCTCACTCTAGACAGTGTTGTCAGTAAAGTTGCTGAAATTAAATACTTGACAATCATTTTTAAACCCTCATTTCGTTTATCAGTGTGTATCTTTTAATAACATATTGATGCATTATACATGGTGTCATACAAAATAAAACTAAGGTTAACTTATCATTAAAAAATTCCCTACATTCACACAAACATTTTCAGCATGGTTTTAGAACGAAACACAGTTGTGAATCTCAGTAAATCATCACTGTAGAAGATCTTGCTCGCAATCTTGACCATAACTTTCAAACAGATCTCCAAATTTTCCCGCACCAACGACTTCTTGGTAAGCTTGAGTATTATGGAATAAGAGGTAAGATCTTGAAACGGGTTAGGAATTGATTAACAACCAGAACGCAAAAAGTTGTTGTTGAGGGTGAATCAGCTCGACCAGCCCCGGTTATATCCGGGGTCCCTCAAGATACGGTGTTAGGTCCTCTAATGTTCTTGATTTATATCAATGATATAGCGTCAAACTTGGTTAATAATACACAGATACGTCTATTTACAGATGACTGTCTTCTGTATAGGGTCATTAAATCACCTCAAGATCATGACATTCTGCAATAGGACCTTAAATTCCTGTATGACTGGTCATGTCAGTGGCAGATGGGTTTTAACATAGCCAAATGTAAAACATTAAGGGTAACAACAAAACGTAACCAAAGTATCTATAATTATAGTATGGGTAATAGAAATTTAGAATGCGTGTCTCATCATCCGCACCTAGGTGTCGAAATAACCCATAGCTTGAAATGGTCGTTTCATATCAATATTATAGTTGCAAAGGATAACAGGGCGTTGTGGTTCATACGAAGAAATCTCCACCGTTGTTCCAAAGCCATCAAGGAAAAAATGTATATTGCTCTTGTACGACCCCATTAAGAATATACATGCGCTGTCTGGGATCCTCATGTAACATCTGACATTCAAAAAATTGAAATGGTTCAGCGCAGAGCTAGAGCAGCTAGATTTGTGGCGAATAATTACAGCAGATCAGACGGTACCGTAACTAACATCCTAAATCGGTCAAACTTGCAAGAGCGACGAAAGAACACCCGCCTATCAATTATGTTCAAAATCCATTATAATGATATTGCAATCCCAATTCCATAGTACATCAAACGTCAAAATGCAACGCAAACTAGACAATATCATCCAAAAAGATTCAAAGTCGTTAAGACATCAATCAATGTGTATAGATACAGGGTTTTTTCCCAGCAACCATATCAGAATGGAACAGTCTGTCCACATCCATTTTAGATTCAAATTCATTTGCAAATTTCAAAACCTCACTCTGTAATAAGTAATGTGCCTTTATGTATTATCATCAACATTGTATTGTATTTTTAAAGCAAACTCTTAGGGTATCTTTCGCCCTGAGGGGAGGCTGCCGGTATCTCGCCTGCAGTCAACTTAGGTTATATTGTAGACTCTCTTCATTGTAGCAAATTTTTCATATGTATTCTATGTCGGTTTCACCGAATGCCAATTTGTTATCTCAATTATATGTTGCTTCTAGCAACTTTATTGAGTATACATTTAGATTTAGATTTAGAACACAAATATTTTTAAAACCTTCCATATTCTCGATATTGTTTTCCGCTTAAACTGTTATTTTGTAGATTAATGTGTTGAGTGTTTTATTAAACGGTATGATATTCATCGAGGTGTTATAAGAATTGCCTGTCTGTGATTGTTAGCCTCAAGAAGTTCTATTAACCCTGTTTGAATGTAAACTCATCTAAGTTAATTATACAATATAAATGTCTCCTAAACGGAAGTTAAAACACTGTAAATCACAATACAGCTGTCAAGTGGCTTATTATGAATAACATCATTGCTACACTGTGCCAGAAACTCATTTCTCCGAGCAAGAGTGCTGCTGCGCTTAAAATCGTTTATATGAACATCAAATGCTAGGAGTCTTTTCATCTTAACAACGAGAGCAACCACTTCAATGTCATTATTTCTCGGTTCAATGGTAGCACTGTTTGGTATTGAAGGTTTAATTCTTACATTCTTAAGTTTTTATAATTCATTATACTGTTCATATCGTAATCAACCGATAATAAAAAGATAATGAAAAGAGCTACACCTAGGGATGCGATTTTACGAACGTAACATTTCAACTTTATTGCTTCTTTGACTGGTTCTTTTATCCCATAATTACTAAGAAAGATGTGTGGAAATATTACATTCTAAATGCTGATATATTGACGCTATATTTAGACACTTCACTCGATTTTCAAATCATTTTTCAAATTCTTTCAAACAGTCTGCAAAAGAAAGCATATGATCTGAGTAACCCAAAACCGTTTGAATTTTTCAAACTTTTTTGCAAAGTTATGAAGGTTTTGGCTCGCTATTTTATTAGCTTTGGAGAACGCAAGTGAATTGTCAAATAGTTTACTTTCTTTATTATTAATTAGGAAAGTCATAGCACCAATAATAGCTATAGTGGATTTCTTACATCTCCGGACGTCCAAGTCATCGATTTGAACGTACCATTGTCCAGGAGAGGAGATAAATTTTAAACTCAATAATCATTTCAGCCATCCAGAAAATCTGGCTTGTTTGGGATATATCCGAATGTCGTCTGCTTTTTTTTGTTGTTGTTGTTGCAAATAACTTTTTAATGAATAAAAAATAAGTCTACTGGATGATTTTAGGTTGCGTATTGCTTTTTACTATGATAGGCCCTACTAATAATTTAAGAAGACCCATGTGATTTAACAATAGGCTTAATAATGATTATTGAAGGGGGAAAATGACATATACACTATTACATCGTATGTATAGTGAAATATTTTAGCAAACTAAAAAAGTATAGGCCTCGATCATATTATCATTTTTAATTACTTTGGTCAGGAATTTAAACGATTTTCCCAATGAAGCCTACAGACATGATAAAAGACACATTGACATGCATAAATTATGTGATGCTCGTCAGAGAGTAACATGATTTTTAGGCCTAAATTATAGATCAATGGTGCAAATCGTGAAATTGTATTCTCCATTATACAAGTTTTTAGAATGTGTACCCAACCGTTGTAATGAAAAGATGATTTAGCTAACATAGCATGTGTAATTACATTTTCTAAAAAGAGCCAAGAATTGTTGTAAACCAATAGCTGCCTTTTATCATCAAAAACATTAAACATGTATTTTACTGTAAATCAAACAGTAGTCTATGGAAATTGTGAAACAAAAGGCAGCTAATTGAATTTATCTATATTTTTTATTTTCATTCAAGGATGTGCCCCTCATCTCAAACCTTATTACCTCTTCTTCAGCGAACTTAGTCCGGAGATGTAAAAAATATACTATAGTCAATATTTTACTTGTTAGAAAGGATATTACAGACACGGTGTTAAAATTCACAGCGACACATGTACGGAGCATTTAATGGTGATTAGTTCTGCATGATTAAGAGCTGTTCATTGAAACTTGAGGGAGATTATTAATCAGCAAAACTGGCATAAGGCCAAAAAAAAATTGTTTGGTTGCCCTCCACCGACCGACCCTATTTTTCAGCCCTACCCATTTTTTTTTATTGAAATTTTGTTTTTCTCAAAAAGATGCAAAACTTACCGAAAACTACAAAGAATTTTACAAATTGTTGCTTTTTTCAATATTCAACCCTCAAAATGTTTAGGATGTCCCAAATCACTACAAGAGGTATTTGATTGTTTTGATTTGGATGTCGCGGGGGAAGTTGTGAAGGCTGGAGCGGCCGATCGACCTAGCGGTCCGTGAAAGAGTATTGAAAAAAAAAACCCGACCGACCGACCCTCTTTGAAAAAAGCTGTGGAGGGCAACCAAGCAATTTTTTGTTTTGACCTAACGCCAAATTGAAAAGTGTTTTTTTTTCAATACTCTGAAATGCTTCTTGATGATCTAGTCCAATAGATCATCAAGAAGCATTTCAGACAACTGCGCATGACTGACATCCAACAGACCAATCAGAGCCTAGCAGTTTTATTACCAAGTGCTTCCACAGTCATGTTTTACATACTTCGTATTTATCAAGTATTTTCCCGACATCTGGTGTGGCGCTTTTACGCATGCGTCTTAGGAAAATCAAATACAAGTTGTAATGATCAAGGTCGCTACATGCAATATGCAAGGTGTCCCAAAAATGGCCACATGTAGATAAATTATCTTTTGCATAAAACTATATGAGTTGGAGAATTCAAACTTTGCACAAATTATGATATATACCTTTGCTAGATGTTTAAAAGATTTCGATCTCACAGCATTATTATTTTTGGGGTTATCAACCTATGTCAGAAAAGCACCTTTTCAAAATTCAACAAAATCGGAAGCATGTTCGTTTTTATTTAATTTTAACCCTCGTTTTACCCTATGTGAACTTAAAATTGACAGGCCCGAAGCTATGTTGCTTTATATCATATTATAGGGTAGGGTGTTTTCTTTTAACTGACACAATAAACATGAAATTCTGACAAGCTGTTACGCAATTATGACGTCATAAATTACTTCAGGTGTGAAAATGATGTCGAAATCTGATTTTGGGCAAAAATGGCAACCGATTCAAAAGTTTGCTATTTATAAATGTCAGTCGGGCTTTTGTATAGGAATAAAGAACATTATAACTTAAACATGTCATGTAAGTTTAAGCGGCATATATGCAGATTTTTTTCAAAAATGTACACAACTTTGCAGTTCATACAGTTAAATTAATGTTACCCGTGAAACTTTGAATATGTTTTTTCGTATTCGTCATATTTCGCACCACATCTTGATTGACAAGTTCGATGTAAACAACTCCCTAATATATATTTTTTGAAAGAGAGTTTTTATATTATTATTATTCATTTGTACCAAATTTGGTTCAATATAAAGCCTGATTCTACACAATCAGTAAGACAAAGGATTGCACTTAAAATATTACAAAACGTGTATGCTTATTATTTTGTTGAATTTTGAGAAATGCGTTTCTGACATAGGTACCTTTGTAATAACTTAAAAACCAATAAATCCGTGATATCAAAATTTCACGATTATCTAGAGGAGAAAAGTAATATATTTTTTGCAAAGTTTCGTTTCTCCAACTGCTATAGTTTTTGCACACAGTCATTTTTCTACATGTAATTATTTTTGGGACATCTGGTATGAATAAATCTGACACCATAACTTTTTTGTTCCACGACAACAAGACAACATCTCAATTGGTATAATTACGACGCTTATTGCATATAAACCTAAATTGCGAGATTTTAAAACCTTTCAAATAATACAAATGATTATTAGAAACACTTCTGTATCAATGTGTATGTAAAAACGCAGAATATATAACGTATGTTCTTGTTAATTAAATTGTGACTATTACAATTGGTAGATTTTAACGGGTTCGCCGTCGGACAAGTTTTGAACTGTCAAGCTTTCGTCAGGAGTAGCTCTGACTTCTTCAGGACAATATTATTATAAAGACATGTGGGCCGTCACTTCCCACTGATGACTCACATGAGCCATTCACTGAAGGCTGCCCCTTGCCAACAGTGTTAAAAGCAGATCACCTCTTTGAGATTATTTGGTGGCTCTGGAAAGAGCCTTTCTGAAGCCTGCCCCTTGCCAACAGATTTACACAAAAGTAGGTTGCCCCTAACCTCTATTGTGTTGTTATTATGAGATATTTGTGACTATGAAAAGAGTCTACCTGAAGGCTGCCCCTTGCCAACAGTTATTTACACAAAAGTAGGTTGCCCCTATACCTCTAATGTGTGTACAAATGATAGGTTGCCTTTTGCCTATTGAGTCTCAACCGAACAGATTGTAACCTGATCGAGAAGTGACAATTACATTACAATTCTAAACTGATGATGGAGATGGAGAAACTGTTTTCGTGTATCATAGGTCAGTTTGGAGGAAATACATATATTTTTAAAAATTAAAAATCAGTCTATAGGTCAAATGCGTGTACAAAGGAACGCAAAGTAGGCTGTATACATCACTGTCCCCGGAGTAGTATTTCCATTGTTCATTTTAAGAACATGCTTCATTCATTTATGTCAAAACGGCGTTAGCCAAAACTGGTCTGACAGTATATCGAATATTTATGACCCCTTGTTAAATGTCAAAGGTTGAGCATAAATTATTCAATTGTGAGTTTCTGTCTCTCACGGAATAATTAAATTTCCATGAAATTCCTGGACAAAAATATCGAGTAAATATGATATTAAAATTGATTTTTTTTCAAATAATATTGGCCTTTTTATCAAACATTCTTAAAGGGCTTTTTACTATTTTTGTTGTTTTGAGCATTAGCTTTTAGATTTAATTTATTAGTACTCGTATTTCAAAAATGTTCGAATTGAAAATTAGGCCCAAAATGGGTTTACCTAAGATGTTTTTCTAATTTTTTTTTTGGGGGGGGGGGGATAGATTTTGTAGAAATAAAATAGCATATTTCTTTTTATTCTTTTTTAGTAAATTGCTCCTTTTTTGTGTTTTTCCTTTTGGAAATGATATTCAGGAATTAGAACCATATGGTGCCGCGTGAAAATTATTATTGTTTCTTAATTACAATACACTTTGTTTACTATTACTTTTTTGATTTTAGAGAAGTTAAATTATTACCATTTTGTATAATATAATTTAATAAATATACATTTAATTTGATTACTGACAAACTCACGCGTTAATTTGTAAATAATTTTCATTGTTGACGGATTTAGGTTTCAAGAAAGATAAGTGTTGACACATAAAGCGATTAAAATAATTGCTGCATTATTAAACTAAACTAAAACTCTGCAAACACTTAAGGTGCCAATTTAGAAGGCTGAATAGAATCTAAATAAGATTAAGTGTATTAAGCGATATTCTCATGGTAATTACACGCACAATTAAGGTATCAGGTTCTTAACTATAGATAGGAATGATTTATTTATGTGTAAATTTGCCCACAATTTGTCTTAATTCGATATTGATATCGTTTAGAAGTTTTTAAGTGAATTTTGTTAGTCTAATAAAAGTCAAAATATCAATTCTTTAATTATGAAACTAATTTTCCTTTGTACGACCAGAAACGAATTGAACAAAGAACTAATTTATTTCTAAGCGTGGTCATAAATCACAGGATCTTTTAAGAATTTCAACTGATTTATCATTAATACACTGACAACATTTTCTGGTAATCAATACAATTCTATTGCTAAGGTTGTGTTCTCATAGCTGAGTCTTGAGTACTGCTTCTGAATCCTATTCGTGGCCTCTTTTAGATTTTTAGATACATTGATTCTTTTGTACGTTGGGGATTGGGGTCAACATTCTTCACTCATGGTATGATTCAGATCTGTGTAATTTGCCAGGGGCCGTATTCATAAAACTCCCTTACACTTAAGTGCAACTTTTACACTTAAGTGTAAATTTAAGTGAAACACTTACACTTAAGTGTTTCCCTTAACTTTGGAGCTCAATTTCTGCTTTATTGCAGTTCGTCATTTTTGTTCTTTTTAACTACAATTTTAAGTGCAAAAATCCTAACTATAATTTGTAAAAAATATATCCCAGGATTAAACTGACTCTCTTTAGTCACCCTGGATGTGTTTTCTTGTATGAAAAAGAAAATCTTGTGAAATATATGCTATAGAATACCCATGTGATTTAAGGGCAACTCTTAGGGTGCTCCAAGGTCCCCTTAAAAGTTGCCCTTAAAATCTTAAGAGTTAAGGGATTCCTTTAAATATTTGTTCATTTAAGTGCAACTCTATAAGAGTTTGTCTTAAAATTCAGCAGATTTAAGGGAAATTCTTAAAAAAGTTGCACTTAAGTGTGCTTTATGAATACTGCCCCTGGACCTTTGGTGCATATCTTTGGACTCATCGACCATCAAATGATATCCGTTTGTGGTGGTAAATTCTAGATGCATTTCCAATGTTCTACACGAGGTCTAACAGATGATTAAGATGGAATCTTTAGCAGGTCTTTATCTAGGCTGGCAAAAGTGCGGTGGGTAGGTAATGCCTACTGATCCAGTAGCTGGGGGTGGTTCTGTGTGCAGGTGAGGCCCCCAAAATCACCCTTCATTTTCAGTTAGAGGAACACCTGGGGTTGAAAAAAATCGAGGGTGTTCATGCTGTAACCCGGCACTAAGTGAGAAATTCAAGATGGCCGCCAAAATGGCCGCCAAAACACTATATTTTCATTACTATGGCTTTAAAGCAAATTGTAAAACACTTTATGGTCAAAGTTTTTATTGGAAAAAGTTTCTGGAGCTGTAAGAAGTATGTTTGACTCAAAATTAAGTCATACACATGTTTCAAATTCAAAATGGCCGCCAAAATAGGATATTTTCATTCAATTTGGTAAAACAGCCTTTAAAATAGCTAATATTACAAATGATTATCAGAAAATAACATTTAGGGTAACAGCAAGTTCATTTGTTCCCTAATTATGTCATTAAAATGTTTAAATTCAAAATCATGCCCATATCGAGATCCAAAATGGCCGCTTAAATACATTTTTAAGCGCAAAAATGGGTTAGAGAGACTTTGAAACAGTACCAAAACACAAAATATTGCAAAATAATCAATGGAAAATGGCTTTGATGATTACATCAGACATGTTTCTTCCCACATTAGATTTTTAACATGTTCAAAATGTGAAATGGCACCCGTAACAAGATCCAAAATGGCCGCCAAAATACATTTTTATGCGCAAAAGGGGTTTAAAATGATCAATGAAAATTGGATTTGAGGATTACATCAGACAGGTTTCATCCAAGATCAAATTGTTAACATGTTCAAAATTCAAAATTGCGCCCGAAAGGATATCCAAAATGGCCGCAAGATTATGTTTCTTGCACAAAAATGAGGTTTTGCCACTTCAAACAGTATTTAATGGTCAAATAACAGAAACTGGCTTGGAAGGTTGCAAGAGACACATTTATCCTCAAATAAAATTGTACATATTCAAGAAAACATGATAACAACCTTTAAAAGTTTCTGTTGTAACCTTGAAAGTCATTTTCAATTGAGTATTTTAAGCAATTAATGTTATTG
>JXSR01S002135.1:17546-34599 GCA_000969725.1 Ophiothrix spiculata
GTTTAGATTGGAAAATTCAACAAATGAATAATTTTAAGGCCAATCATTTCCATGGAAGTATTAAAAGTTTCCAGAATCAATTTATTTTCTCCTAAGTATTTCCTTTATCTCTAAATCTTGTACATACAAATGAAAGAGATTTTTGTTTGGCCTAAAATCAGGGCAGCAAATTGTGCGGGAGCGGGGAGCATGCTCGCAGGAAGCAACAGAAGAAATTGAGGAAATTGTGCTTTCATGAGAAAAAATAAATACGAGCTGATTGAGGTAACTTTTGCTCCTGAGGAAAAATAATAATTTTATGCCCTGGCCTATAAAATATTGTTTGTCTTCTTGTCTCTATTCAGTTGTGGGATACCAGAAAGCGAGGTGCAATTCAATCGTTCCAGAATACCTATCAAGTATTAGCTGTGTCATTTACTGATGCGTCAGACCAAATCATTGGGATAGACAATGATATCAAAGTGAGTATATGTAGGAAGAGTGTTCCATATCTGTGTCATTTACTGATGCTTTAGATAAAATCATTGGGATAGACAATGATGTCAGTGAGTATATGAAGGAAGAGTGTTCCATAGCTGTGTCATTTACTGATGCTTTAGACCAAAACGTATTAGGAGGGATAGACAATGATATCAAAAGTAAGTATAGCTATGTCAATTACTGATGCTTGAGACCAATCCATGTTAGGAGGGATCTAGGCAATGATATCTATGAGTATATAGGAAGAGCGTTCCATAGCTGTGGTGCTTTCAGAATCCATCCGTATTCATTGCCCTATGTCTACAGATACACAATCTTTACTTTAAAGTGCACAACTAGTAGTGTTTGTAAAGATTGCGGATCAGCATGTGTAGAGCGATGGATATTGACAGACTCTAAGTGCACCATATTACTTGGGCAATGTAGCAAAATTAGGCCACAGCTTTTTGTGCCAGCTACAGCTTTGATTTTCCAAGGTGATTATGCACCTCAAGAGTATTGTAAAATAATCATTATATGTTTTGAAATTATCTAGAGGTGCATTATCAAGCATGGCCTAGTGGATAAGTCCTTGACTGTTAACCATCGGGCATTGAGAGTCGTTGGTTTGAATCCGATGGGCGGCGAGGGTAGTGTCCTTGAGCAAGAGACTTATACTAATGTACTCCTCTCCACCAAGGTGTCAAATGGGAACTGGTTTTTTTTCAATGCTGTGAAGAAGTTGTAGTAATCCCTTCACTGCAAATATTTCAAATTGTGGAGTCAGGCCCAATCTCTTTGATAGAGAGATGGGCGTCCCGTTTACTTTACTTTAATCAAGCCTGCATTTACTATCTTGAAAAATAAAACCTGGGCCGGGTTGTGGTCAGCCGGACAAAGTTGTAGGATGATTTTGCTCCATCGCCTTGTGCCTCGGACCAAAACATATTAGGAGGAATAGATAATGTTATCAAAGTCAGTCAATACAGTGTATTAGAAATATTACTCTATGTAAGAGTATTCCATAGCTGTCATTTATAAACATTGGGTGAAAATTCTTCATGTAGGAAGAATGTTCCATAATAGGTTAAAAATTCATAAGCAGTCTTCATTTGTCCTGTTGAATCAGGTCAAGAAAGATTAAATAATCTAAAGTTTTACTAAGCCTGGCATTTTCGGGTAATTTTGTACCTGGGTATCCAACGTATTTTTCATGCGGGCAACCGGTACCCAAAATAGCAATGAAAAATATGAGTTGCAGTATAACTTTAACTTTGGAATATTGGTCACGAATCCTAAGCTTTGTTTGGTAATAAATTAACAAGATGATTGAATAATAATTTACCGTTATACCAACAAAGGACTAACATGCAAAGAAATCTTCCCGGGTAGTAAACTCACGGACAGGTACCTGAAAACCCACCCGAAAATGCCAGGCTTAATTTTTACCTCTACATAGATAAAAATCTCAGATCTGTATGGAATGAACCTTTGTGGCTAGTGTCTTCACTGTGGACTCACAGACAGAACTGCACAGTTCAATTGTTATGAATGCTGATAACAACTCATCAACCTTTACTTTCTGTTTGATTTTCATTTTCCAGGTATGGGATCTTAGGAAAAATGCATTGCTGTACAAAATGGCAGGTCATTCAGACTCTATCACAGGATTAAGACTAAGCCCTGATGGTTCCTATGTAGTATCAAATTGTATGGACAACACAGGTATGTGTGTGGCAGAGACCAATGTGTACTCGATTTACTTACGGTAATAGAGGCAGTCTGTATTTTGTTGTAAACAATCACCATTTTTACAGTAAACCTGCAGAAAAAAATTTACCTAGCAATCATATTTGTGATAAAAATCTTTCTAAGATACACTAAGCAGCACAAGTAGGGAGAAGGCGGCAAGGGTGTTTAAGTTTTCCCTGATGCCTCCTTAGGGATGCCAAATCAAGCTTATTGGTGTGTATAGGTGTTTCAAACACCTGTACATGGCATAAATTCCTAATGTCAAGCCTATGTGATAAATGATATGTAGTATCTTTTGTTAACGAGTACATTCATTTTTTTTTAAATCTTACCTAACTTCTTTCTTACCTATGAATCGGGTGTATTTTGTGAAAGTCTTAAACTGGTCTTATCTTACCAAGTACTATGCCTTTGACATTTTGTTGGTTCCACGACAAGACCTTGTATCTCAAAAAATCAAAATGTTCAATATCGGCAAAAACATTCCTGTGCTTGAAATATTCTTCTAATTACTATTTTTTGGCCTAAAAGCTATATATTTATTACAGATTTGAAATGAATTTTATCATTGTGGTTATCATCAAGGTATTTATAGGTTTTAAGCAAGAAAAATAACAATAATGATGGTTTTAAGGCAGATTTTCAGATACAAGGTTTTTGTACTAAAAAGTGAACATTGGAATGTTATTATACTTGTGTAAAAACCTTTATATGAAAGAAAAACTATGTATCTGAAAGAAAAGATACGAGGTTTTGTCATGACATTTAGAAAATTAGGTCACCAGTGGGTTTAGGATGAAGATGGACTTACAAGGTTTTATCACAACAAAATTTGACTTCTCTGCTACAAAATAGTACCAAGAACTCATTTTGACCAAAAAGTGATGTTTTGTCGTGGGACCGACGATTTGCTGATTTGCTGATCACATGGTTAAAGGCATGACATTGGTAAAACCTACATGATACTTATTTTACAGGTCTGTACCAGGTCACATAACATTGTGCAGACAAATCAAAGTAAGTCACATGAAGATTGCGACATGTGGCACATGTACCCAGATAGCATCGCATTTGTTTGATATTCAGTAATAGTATGAGCTGCCAGGTCCTTTTACATATTTCTTGATTTATTTGATTTCAGTTAGAATATGGGATGTGAGGCCGTTTGCACCAGCAGAAAGATGCGTCAAGTTATTCCAAGGAGCTCAACACAACTTTGAAAAGGTAATTCAACTTCATTGTGAATGACATCCCTCAAAACTAATTGATTTTTTTTGTCAACTTGTTGCACATAGCTTACAGACAAATCTTGAATCCAATATCATGGCAAAGTAGATGACAAAGTTTTACTGGATGTAACCAGGGCTGGACATTTGTATTTTTTTCATACTAGCCTGCAGGGTAGGTAACTTTTCAGCCCGACAAGAAATTCTTTAGAGATGGTATACATGTAATACTCAACAAAAATTACCCACCAGTCAGACAGGTTACTTTCTTTTTTTACCCGCCCAACACCCAAATCACCCGCAATTGTCTGTCGGGTAGGTGTTAATGGCCAGGCCTGCACTGGATGTAACCTTGTGTATCAAATTCAATCCTTTCTGTATTTTGTGTTTTACCTCCCAGGAGGATGGGGAGGGGACTCTTTGGTTAGGAGGAGGTGTCCAGCACATAATGCTGAAGTGCAGGTTAAAAGAATTGATTTTGGGTTAAGGGCACAGTTAACCCCTCATTTTCTGAAATATTGTATGCCTTGTAACTCAGCAACCGATAAGTAATTCCATATATAAGTATACATTTCTAGATGTGGATTTTCTTGTAGAAGATGATGGTTAGGTCAGTTTGGGACCAAAATGTACGATTTTGGACCAAGGTCCAAAAAACCCATGTTCTTGGACCATTAATTTGTAAACAATCTAACTAAATTTTGAAAAAATAAAAGTTGGACCTCGAATGCTTTTTAGAATCTTGAAACACATGTCTAGGAACGCATTTCTCAAATTTTTGATTTTTGACTTATTTTTTGAAATATTGTCAAAAAAGGACCAAAATTGGCCCAAAATTATTTTTTTGTCATTTTTGGCCTATTTTAGGCCTATTTTTTGCCATATTTCAAAAAGTAAGGTAAAAATCAAAAATTTAAGAAATGCGTTCCTAGACGTGTGTTTCTAGGTTCTAAAAAGCATTAGAGGTCCAACTTTTATTTTTTCAAATTTTAGTTAGGTTGTTTACAAATTAATGGTCCAAGAACATGGGTTTTTTGGACCTTTGTCCAAAATCATACATTTTGGTCCAAAACTGACCTAACCATCATCTTCTACATGAAAATCCACATCTAGAAATGTATACTTTTATATGGATTTACTTATCGGTTGCTGAGTTACAAATCATAAAATATTTCAGAAAATGAGGGGTTAACTGTGCCCTTAATTAAGTAAGGTATAAGTAACTACCTTTTGAACTTCAAAGTTCCTTGTACCTTTAAAAAACTTTTGGAGCTAATGAACTGAAAATTGGGCCAATTAGGTTGCAGACCTGAAAGTTCTATGAAGTTTTTGACACATTTTTCTCCGAGCATTATCGCTCAAGTTGGAAGTCTATTTATTGTATGGGGTTCTGACAGGTTGGACATAGGCATCCTGTCTTAAAAATATGTGAATATTAAATATGTGTTAATTTTTTGAAATCATATTGTTTGTTGTTTGCAGAATTTATTACGTTGTGCTTGGTCACCCGATGGCAGCAAGATAGCAGCTGGTTCAGCAGATAGATTTGTTTATGTATGGGACACAACGAGTAGACGCATATTGTACAAATTACCAGGACATACAGGCTCCATTAATGATGTAGACTTTCATCCTTTAGAACCTATATGTGAGTATAATGTTAGGATTTAATAATAATTTTAATTTAATGTATACATAATCATACAAATATTTACTATTCATGATTGCAATTGTGCAAAATGCTAAGGTGGCTTAAAATCATACTTTAGTGTTGATCTATCAGTAGACTAAGGGTCTCCACTGGTGGAGGTTATTTGCAGAATGAAGAGCAGTAAATATTTGCTTAACTTTATTCCTTAGATAATAACAGAAGGTAAGTAAATAATGCATTTTCTAAGCCTAAGGTAATATACAGGCATCTTGAGGAAACCAGATAGTCTTATTTTTCAACATCATCTCCTTTTACGGCAACACACTTATTCCAGCAGTCCTGCAGCATTTGGATCCCTTCCATATAGAAGGATGGATCTTGGTTCTCAGGAAGCTACCCACGTTTTATTCATGTTTTATACTAAAATATATAATTTGTTTTTACCGATTTCGGCATTAAAAAAATTCTTATATCCGGCAAGAAGAAGTATGTCAAGAAAAGTATGATGTTTTAATATTTCTACAGCACAGAATTATGAATTTGAATATGAAGTATTTTGCCTTTTCTATTAAAATAGAACATTATAAACTATCCTGTAACTTTTCAATTTTCTCGATTCTTCCTCTGATTTTTCATTTTGAAACTACTTTTATGTGAATTCATGTAGGTTACTCAGTGAAATTTTAATAAGTAAAGGAATAAATAAAGAAAAACAGAACGATTAATCTCGTTTCTACTATTTTGTTTCATCTTGTGTAAAAAAATATGAAAAACAAATGTTTTATGCTTCTCTAACGAGTCAGTTAATGTAAATTTTGGAAACAAATATTTAGCTTTTCAGTTGATTTGCAAAATAAAACAAAGAGAACTGATTATTTAGAAGTAATGTATCATTAATCGATCAAAGTTTACAACGACACGACAAAGTGCAAATAAAAATTCTTTCAGAGAATGACAAAGTTTTATTTTTAGATCAACCACGTGGCCGACCTTACTTCCGGGCTTCAGTATAATCTAGTTCTGACAGGTTGCATGAGTTGTTGTTTACCTGGTTTTTTTTTCAGAGGAGATTCATTACATTTGTTAGATTGAGTACAGTATGAAAAATAAGACAAATACGTTTATATTCACTTTTCAGTGATTTGAAGTTGGATTATATTGATGATACTTATCCCAGAGAAATGATAAATATCTTTGATACTACACTAAAATGTTTCAAATGATGCTATCCAGTTTTAGGGCTATACCATGAGGTATCTGCTTAGAGAAAATAGTATGTGTTCTTTAATGGTGTTTAATGAATGAACTTTGGGCTAGTCCACTTTTTGATGGGGATGGATGTGGATGTTGGATTTTTTCACCAGTGGTGATTAATTTAATGTGCAATGTCAAAATGCATGATTAAATCTGTTAAAGGCCTAACGCATCTAACATTTTGTTATGTTATAAATGTTGCTAGAATCGTTTCTACTTTTAGTGGACTAATGATGGAATAAGAGCACAATTATGCACGACCTTATTTCCAAATTTGAATTAAAGTCAATTTTTAAAAGTAAACAAGTATAACACGGTAAATTCACATTTAAATCTTTCTTCTGATGGATAATCGGAAGGCTGTTATAGAAACACAAATATTCAAACAACATAATAGGCCTGTTAATTTGCCAAATAAAACAAAGGGTGATCACTTAGCAGTAATCAACCATTAAACGATCAATTAAAGTTTGGACCCCTTTTTGATACTGGTCTATATGTAATAAACACTTTTAAATATTTTCTGTTTTATTTATTTTTATTTTGCAGTACTTTCAGCATCAAGTGACAAGCAAATCTACCTTGGTGAAATTATGTGAGAGCCAGCAGCACAGTATTCATTGGAAAACATGAACCAATGTGATGTCCAACAAAAGGTTTGAAACAGAAAGGGTTTTTCATCATAAAGAACACAAAAAGTAACCACTGTGGCATTTGGGTATATGCCATATTGTTGCTTATTTCTGTGCCATTGTAAAGGATACAGCCTTTATTTATTAAGAGAGGCAGTGCTCGCTCTCCCTCACTCGAGGTGATTGGGCAAAACGCCGTTTCTGTCAACTTCATAGTGAGGGAATCACGTTACCTCATATCCATTTCAGGACAAATTACTTGAAAGACAAGCTAATGAAGTAATCCCAAGGTTTACCTTGGGTGTTATAAGCTCAAAGTATCTCACCATATAAAATTCAATGGTGAGAGAAATAATAAATAATGAGAATTTTAGAGATTTCACATTTTGCTGTTTATAAACATGACAGGTAGCTCTGTTAGAGGAATATGTATGTGTTTAATGTGCCTCAATAGGTCACTAATTTCAGTGCAATTAGGACTATTGTTTATAAAAAAAAAGTTGCTTAAAGGCTGTTCTACCATCTCAGTGTGTGTAGCCGAAATGAGCATGATAAAATTGAATTATGAGTGTTGAAATCTTAGTGAATTACCAAGGATGTTATTCAGAGATGTGTTGGTGTACACAAGTAACTCTTTAGGACACTATAGAGAAATGGTTCATTCATCCCAGTAATAATGGGGCTCTCCAGACAGGAGCATCAAATCTAGATGAATGTACATTTCCAAAGTGCAGATTGTGTTCACACGGTTATGCGTCAATCTGGACTTTCCTCCAGTAGCGCGTATTGACACGCTTGGGTGCGCGTGTGAGGGGAAATAACGCAACTACGCGTGTGTAAACGCACAGTCACTTATGCTTGTGTGATCATTTGCTGAAGTGCAGTTTAATCTAGATGTGTGAAGTACAGATTGATTTGCTTGTGTGGAGAGCCCCAATATTAGGAGTTTGATAAAGTGGTTGCCTTGCATAATCTCTGTCCATTGGTATTTAACCATATACTTTTGAAGCTATAATATGTGATGCTTTGTTTTCTTTTTTTTTTAAATAAAATTTGCAAAAATATCCCTGCAATGAGTCTTCTTTACTTTTAGAAATTCAAAAAGTCTATTCTATGAGAAGACTGGAACAGGCATGACAGGGATGTTAACTTTCAGGAATTTCCTGAATTCAGGAAATTCTACATTATATGTAACAATATTTGCATTTTCAGAAATTCTACCATGTTCAAAAGAATTGGAAATGTTTCTATTTGAATGACATTTTTAGGCATTTCTGGAAATTTGAACCTTAATGTGTTACATCTCTGCCAGGATGTACATCCGAGATAAATGGAGAAATCTGATGAAATCATTAAGGATCCAAAGACAAATCGCAACTTTCCTGACATGCTGCACTAGATTGTGAAAACGGAAGACAAACACAATTGTTTAGCCTTATCATTGTATTAAAAAATCTTGCCTGTTTCTTCTAATTATGCAATCAGAGTCCAGCAACTTCATCACAGCAACATTGCTCAATGCCTACCATACGCAGTCTTTAGATTTTAAAGCGCACTATTGGTTGCTTGTGTCAAGACTGGGTATCAGCATACCTGCCAACAAGTAAGATTTAATCTTATTTAGTAAGATTTTTGAGGCGTATGACAGCAGAAAAAACAATAAGATTTCTGAATCTGTAAAATTACGTAACTTCTTGTGTGTGTAAAATCTACTTTTAGTGAAATAATCTACTTTTTTGCTTGCTAAGTCTTCTATTACACATTTACATGTTGGCAGGTATGCATAGACGTCTAGCGATGTTGTAGTGATGAAATCAATACACTAATCTGCACAACAAAGTAAAAATGCAGTATGTGCATTTCAGATGTATTGCAAGCTACTTCCTTTTCCCTTGGTGAAATCCTGCACAAATGAGCAGAAGAATCTCTTCCATAACTTAAAGCAGTATCTACTATATTAAACATATACACACAACCTTTTGCACTGGAATGAATTAAAGTGAAATTGCATGCTAATAGGATGTATCTGCTATAATCTACAAATGCACATACTGCATTTTTACCTTGTGGGGCAGAAATGCATCATAAGGGACGTGATGTTTTTGGAAAAAATAATTCACACCTGATATACTTATTCTCAAATTCTTAATTTATTCACAATACATATATATACACAACACAATAGCATGGCAAAAGCAATACCTGTTATTTTACATTACGAAAAATATGGCAATTACAAATGAGTTATTCCAATAATTATTCCAACCCAAAATCCATAATGGGAAATCAACTCCTTGCTTTCGAAGATAATCAAAGAACAATACTTTTAACTATATTTTTCTACATCCATACTTGTAGATTTGTTGTTACTCAAATGCATTTTGGTTTGTATGTCTTTAAGAATATTGTGTGTGGCGGAAAGTTTCGGTCAACTTCTGGTATATTTATTTGATTTACCTTTATATCCACATTTAATGGATAAAATGTTTTTGAATATGTACAAATGAGATAGGTGGGTGGATGCGTTATACAAAACTAAGAGTTACATTTTCTTTTGCATAATTAATAAACTTTAAGTTCGAGTTATCATTGTTATTGGCACTCCAAATTAGATATTTCAATTGATTTGTTGGACACTTTATACTTTCGCATATAGCAAAAATTGTATACTTCTATGTGATTGCAGACTTAGGTGTGAAATGAATCTACATAAAGACCTTCTCAAGGGGCTGCTTCAAATCTCAAACTGGCGGCTCTGGGTGGTTGTTATTGTTCAGAACAATAGCAACCACCCAGAACCGCCGGTTGAGTTTTGAAGCAGCCCCTTGAGAAGGTCTTTATGTAGATTCATTTCACACCTAAGTCTGCAATCACATAGAAGTATACAATTTTTGCTATATGCGAATAGAGGAGGCACTCATATTCTTGGTGATGGGGACAAGATAATAACCTATCAATTTTAAATATGAGTACCTTCCCCTGGAGCGTATAGCCAATATCGTCAGAGATGCCACTTTTCGGGTTTTAACTTGAAATCAGGTTTTTAGAAGCTCCAACCATGATTTCAGGTTTTTTTATGATCTTTAATTTACATATTTTCATATATTTTCAGCCCTTTTTGGAGTATCTTTTAAGAATTGATGGCTTTTTCAGGTTTTTTTTTCAATGAAATCAGTGGCATCTCTGATCGTATATCTTATACTTCTATGTGATTGCAGCCTAAAAGACTCTCAAATAGACCCTTTATAATGTTGCTGGAGGTTAACATGATTCAAAATAACATGACACAATACAATACAAAGAAAAGAGTTGTACATCTTAAGTGGGAACACATCGCACTGTATGTGAACATTAAACTAATCAAATTGATTGTCATGTCAAACCTGGTGCAGAAGACACATTGAGGTTTTCTTTAGGCAAATTTAATAACACAAAACAGTAGATTTGAGTGAACATGCTCAGGTTATTTCCTTGATGTACGTGCATTGGTTGCAATGCTTGCGTCTTGGCTTGCTTGTGCTTGTGTGTAATGTTAATGTACAGTTTCCCAGATAACACAACAAGTTTTACACATAATTGTTTCGCAGAAGGCAATCAAATCATAGCGTCTTTAAACACTCAAGGCTGGAAACAACGTACCTTGCACAAAGTGAGATATTGATGACAATGTAAAATTGATAAAGAAAAGAGCTTGATCACCAGAACAGTTCCAGTTTTAAGACCTGCAGACAGCTGTATATTTTGTAACTTGTCTGCGATTCTGTAATCAGTATATTTGGAAGCAGCAACCCACTGAGAGGAAACCTTGAGATCCAAGACTGTGTTTAGATTTAAATGTCATATGTAACTTTCTACAGCCACTTTTGCTTGATAGTTTACTGGTTTAAAGGAGCATGGTCCAATTGTTTCAACTTTTTCTGATGTTTGTACCAAAATGCTACTCATTTTCTTATCTTATTTTCCATGTTAAATTTCACGGCTGAAGCATTGGTTTGGAAATACGGGAAGAATGAGTCTAATTAATGGTAACCATAATTAATTCACACAATAAAGTATATACATGACAACTTGTAGTCAAAACGGTTGGGCCGATTTAGCTAGAATTTGAACTTTAGATCTCTTGAGTGGTGATCTTTCATATGAAACCAAAATCCAAGTTTTGAGAAATGGGACCAAACTCTTACTGGTAAATCATCTTCCCCTTTAAAGTAAGTGTAAGAAGAAGACTAGAATAAGTTATGGTACTGTATTTGATAACCTTGTATGTATCCGAAACCAAAAGATGTGTAAATAAACTTTTACAAGAATTTGTAAACTTCTTGGAGATGTGAAAGTCATTATTTGACTCCAAAATTAAGGGATAGTTGATTAATTTTCTATGAATTATATAAGGTAGTCTATGCAACTTTTATGACATCATAAAATTTGGCAAGAATAAGGCATTTTTTTCTAATTGCATTAATTTGGAATTTGTCATTTGATGTTGAAAAGTTGACAACATATGTTAACAGTCATATCAAAAGGATGCAAATCTTATCCAAAATCAATTTTTGGTTTAAGTGTTTTATGTAAAAATACCCTTTCCAGCTTTAACCTGTTATCAAAATGTTTAAAATCGAACAATCCTAAGCAACAAACAGTACAGTTAATTAAATCATTTAGGTACATACTGGTGTTACCATGTACATGCTATTAAAAGTTATACCTAGTGAGAAACTAACTGTTAAAGTCAAAATGCCATTTAAAAACTGTTGTAAAACTCAGCGATTGTACCTAATATGAGTGCCACTTGAAAATGAGGTATTACTGTAGGGGTGCATACATTTTTTTAACTTTTCTTATAAATATAATATTAACTGTCATGTTTAAAAATGAAAAAATGATATCATCATTATCATATTTATTGGATTCCAACTTTCCAGTTACATCCTTTTGTTATGACTGTAAACATATATGATGCATCAAAATGATTTTTTATAAATATTCCATACTTTTAACTCAGGATAAGAACAATACATAATTTTGTATACCCTTATTGTTTGCATTTTGCAATATCGGCCCAGAGACATTTGAGTAAATTAAGCATCTTTGTTTTGTGAAATCTTGGACAAAAACACACTAAAATATGACATGAAGTACATTTTGATAATGAATAATTGCATTGATAAAGTAGATATATAAATAGAATAACACTGTACACATACACATGATTGTCAATTAAATATATACAAAATACTTATCAGGTATTCTTACCTTTCATGTCAACAAAATGCTGTTTAGACTTTAAAACCCAGATGTTTATTTGCAATGCAAAGTTTCTTTTTTGATTCTAGTTCTCTGAAGTTTGGCTTGAGAAATGTCATGTTTTGCTTAAATTAAGGCAGGTGGTTATTGCTCGAATTCAGCCCCCTTGTCTGCCCTTTTTTCTTGCAAATTTAGACTTTCCCTTTTGTTGTTGTTTATTGGCAGGTTAATTAATTGATTTTAATCATTACCTGTGATAAAGTAATAGGGCAAATGTGGTTATGTGTGCTTTTGATAAACTTTTATTGACAAAACACCCCGTATCGTTCTCATTGATTAGTCAAAAATAATGCATCTTTATGTTTTGTGCGGAAAAAAAAGCGAAGCGAAGAAAGCTCGCGTATGTTTTTTTATCCAATTTTCTGTGGCAAAACGAGTTTTTGACAAAATGCAGTTGAAAATGCCTTTAAATAGTTATATTCCTTCATTTTAGGCTGTTTTTACTCAAGACCATTTCTGATCAAAAGCTTATAGTATTGCTTTAATTGAGTATACTCTATTGTTCAGCATGCTATGAATTTTATCCAGCATTTATCTTTATATTATAAGAATCTACTACTGAAAGCTGGTCTGTTAATGTACCCATACCTTTGCATCTTTGCATTGCAATCCCCATCTTGGTCAGTATTTACAATAGCATAATATATAGCACTTGGAACAACATTGGAATTGCATTTAAAAGACTATGAAGAAGCTACATCATGAATGATATTAAGTAACTCTAAGCTACACAGATGCATGATCCAGATTAAACTGCATCTTTGCAATCCAGATCACAGATCCAGCTTTGGTAGAACATGGCGCAATGAGTATCAAAATGTTACAATACTTTAAATGAATTGAAGTGTACATGTTACATACGTTACAATGCTTAGGAGCAACATATCTTATACATAACACAATAGTATGAAGTGTACATTCATACGTACGTACGTGCCTACATACACTCATACAGTGAAGTATGTACATAAGAGGTATGTTTTCAGATGTAGATCACCTGTGTAGACAAAAAGCAGTCTACAAAGATGCGGATTGACTGAATCTGCACTGTTGATTGCCCAGCTATACATTGATAGAATGCAGTTTCAGATAGCTTCATGCTTTGTAAGGGTCTGTTCACTATACCACTTGCAATGATTTCTTTAGACTATTAAAGTAAACTAAGGCTGTGTTCACACATAGTAGTCATGACTAATCGTGACCAGCTCTAGCATGCTAGAGCAAAACATACGGATATGACTTGCATGTTGAAACTAGTGGTGCATCATTTTTAGTCACAAGTGAGACACTTTATAAAATTGCGTTCACACTGGGACTTTGGTTGTGAGCGGCTCACAAGCGAGAATATATAATCATGACCAAATTCTTGTGTGAACGCTCCCTATCACAGTACTGCTAGTTCATAAAGCAAAATATTATGACAGCAATACACCTCATCATGATGTAAACTACCGTACATTGTTTCAACAGAATGTTTTACTCATATTTGTCTAACATGATTTTACTCCATTTTACTGAAATATTGGCTTGAATTTGAAAGTAGTAATTCCTACTATTACATATTATTTCTTTACCTAGGTCTTTATCAATCTCTTCATTTACTAATTTACAAATGTATGATAAGAACACCAATTAAATCTATGGAAGCTTTTAACATAGTTAAGTATAAAAACAGGTACAAAATTTAACAAATGAGGTCAAATGCTTTCAAAATTTCAGAAATAGGGTACAAAATTATATTTTGTTTCAAAGTTTGTTTCATGTAATGTTTCCATTTACTTCTAATTTCTATTTTTTTTTCATTATGGATTTGATTAATGAATGATGTCTATATGTTATAACATTACAGGAACATTAAACCTCAAATATGTTACACAAAATTTACAGTTACAAACTTTGAATAATATTTTTTTAAATTCCCTTTTTTGCATTTTTTGCACTAAACTTTTGGCACACATGGCGGTAAATAATTATAACAAAATCTATAACAGTACATAAATTTCATATGAAAGAGGTGGGTTCTAACTTGTTCTATTTTTGTCTATTTACATTTGCATATTTGCTTATTTACATAAATTTGCATGAATACAACCAATACTTATCTAACTTCATATCATGTCCCCTACATCTCAGGGGACGATGTCTCAATCTCTATGAAGTAAATATACAATCCGTTGGCAATGCCAGAATTTTTACAAGCGGTTAATTAAATTACACTATAATACATTAACATCTTCAACTTTGATTATCAAGATTTGGAGATGTCCATTATATAAGATAAATCCATTTAGCTGCAGTTTCCCAATTCAGTTCGGTGGAACTCACAATTCGGATACTCCGTATCACAATTCTGATACCTGTATCCTAATTTGGATTAAAAACAGCTGAAACAGGATATCAGCTGAAATGAATATTCAGCTTCGCCGCACACAATACCGGTATGTATAAAAGTCAATAACATTATCATCATTTGTCATCTAAATTCTATCAAAGTATTGGCCAAATTATTTTGCTTTCTGTGATAAGAAGCTATCAGGACATGTTTTGAAGCTGTTCCGCTGGAATTGCACAGATGAAAATGACATTTCCACAGATACATTTATCATAAATGCAAGAAAGATGTTCTACATGTACTTGCCAGCTTGCGCTATCGATTTGTTTCCTGCGTCACGACAGGAGTATCAGAATTCAGATACCCCTCCATATCCTTATTCTGATACGGGTATCACAATTTGGATACGAAATGTGCGTGGGTATCCGAGTTCGGATACGTATCCGAATTGTGAGTTCCGCCGAACTGAATTAGATTGACCACACAGAAGTAGGAAATTTAGCTCCGGAGTTGAAAGATCAATGAACACAGTTGTTATTTTCTTTGTTGCATTTTCTAACCTTAACCCTAACACTTTTAAGCACCTCTTTGTTTAAAAACTATCTCCTCAGAAACTTACATGTTAAAAATAGGTGGTTTTGCCCAGAATCGAACCCAAGACCTCTCACATCCCGATCCAACATTCACTGATGCAAGCCAACTCAGTGTTTTCGTGAGTATAGCTAACTCCGGTCTGTGACGTATTTGGACTTAAGCGATTTTCTTTATTATGTGGAATGGGATTTTGTGAGGTTCGGTGGTGTAAGGGTTAATGTAATTCAAATCAAATATCAGCACCAATTGACAGGTGTCACCACTAAAGTGTTTAAATCCAAGCTAAAATGTGACCCGCCATATCAATAGGTACCTTAGGCCGAAACCATAGTCGGCCTCCAAACAAAAATTGTCCCTACCAAACATTTGGTCATGACGCCACCAAATTATAATATTTGCCATCGAATTTAAAGTATGAACGGGTAACAAACATTTGGTCCAATATATATGGCAATTAAATAACAATCTAGCACAAAATTTTATTTGGTCTCAACTCGGTGTTGAAGTTATTTTGTTTGGAGTCACTCGTCATTTTGACGTCACGACCAAATGTTTGATTGTTTGGAGGCCGACTGTGGTTTCGGCCTTAAGGTCGGCATAGTAAATATTATTATGTGATAGAGGCCACTGAAGCTGAGCAAAGTCAAAAATCACTTCCAAGGTCGAATTTCTAATTTCATCAGAAACGTTACCTTTGAAGTGTATTCTATCATATTAATTATGTTTCAGCGTCCTAAACATATTAGAAAAATGTGTTTAAAATCATTAAAGTTTTACTCAGTGCAAACATTTTAAAACTTGATTTTGCAAGAACTAATAGTGTTCTGAATCAGTCCGATGTTTCACCAATTTGGTAGTAACTTTGCAACCGAGCATCCAATAACCAAAAACAAGGTGTCATTTTAAAGCTTTAAATCTAGGCTTTTAGATGTAACCAAAAAATCAATTTTGATACAGGGATGCAAGTTTTCAGGAAATTTCCTGAATTCAGGAAATTTTACTGAAAATATCATGTTTTCAGGAAATTTTACCCTGTATGAAAGAATAGGAAAAGTGCTCTTTTTAGGAAATTTTGAGACATTTCAGGAAATTTTAGCTTCATTTACTTGCATCCCTGTTGATACTGGGACCTTTCGATATGACGGCTCACAAATATATATTCAATTTGACTCTGAGAAAATGACCTGTCTTATTTTTTGTGAATGCCAAATGATGATGTACTTTGTATAGATGCAATCGTAAAAATGTGCATCCTTGCAAGTGCATTTTTATGCATTGTTAATGTGGGAAATGGGTGCTGTGTCTAAGTGTCTTGCATATGTCACTAGAAGGTAACTCACTCAACTTGAAAAAAACATATTTGTGTATGGATTTCTTGTCAAAGCCTATCAAAAAGACCCTGATTGTTGCAGATTTTTTACAGAATCTAGAATTTCTCAATTAATAAATAGCTAAATCTTGCATATTTTTCTTTACAATGATATCTGTGAGTAAATTACACCATTTTAGAGGGGATTTATTATATATTCAAAATCAAGACCATTGAGTTTTAAAAACTGGAATGCACCAGCACCCAGTTAATGCTCAACACTGGTGCTCAACAGTGAGGAGGGGCTTATAAACTGAAATGATGAGATACCAGGCCAGAATACAAGAGTGTTGAATTAGGAAGCATGCACACATTTGGTCAAAGAGCACACAAATATAGCATTTTTTTAAAAATTACAAATTGAAAAAAAAAATCAAACTTTGCATTTGATATGAATTGAATAATTGGAATCGACTATTATCCTGATCATCAAAAACTGCAGCCTAAAAAGTAGTACTCCTTTATAGCGTACTTATTTGA
>JXSR01S002136.1:42827-60514 GCA_000969725.1 Ophiothrix spiculata
TTTAATTCTTTTTTTATTTAGTACCTGGATAAATTATCTTTAATATGATACCAAAAGTGTTATGGTTCGGTGACAACTTCTATCAAAAATAAAGACATTTGTCATGATTTTAATGATTTCTTGAAACGGCTCCACCTTATTTGATATACCTATTCGTGACTTAGGTCCAGATCACACAATCAAAGGCAAGCTCAATATGTTCAAAAATTTCCGGTATTCACAATTCAATCCCAACCACCCTAGCCATAAGGCCAATCGTGATAATTACCGGAGATCATTAACGGAACAATCTAATCATGCTTGAGAGATATTTCAAACCATTTTGGGATAAGCCTTGTAAGCGTTCAGGGAAATGACACTTTCCAATGTCACAGCAGGTGCCTCTGCGCATTACCTATAGGGTTGAGATTTCCTTTGGAAGCCCAGGTTCACCTGTTCATATTTTTATTCAACTTTTTGGTATGAATATTCCCAAAGTTTACCCCAAGATAGCACATTTTCCGGGCTGCGTTTTTTCCATAGTCATCGTTACTTTTCAAAATAAATTGATCAAAGAATTTACAAGGTCATATAGATTAAGTCCATATCTGCTAACTTCTTCTTAAATTTAATTTGAATTTAAATTTAATTAAAAAGCAAAAAATGATGTTTTATACGAGGCCTCTTCTTTTCATCGATACCAAAATGAAAATGGCTGATGGCGTTATGTAATAATGACATCACAAAGTACTTCAAGTCAAAAATTCAAAACTTTGTTACAAAGATTCTTAGATAAGGGGATTTTCCCTTTTTTTGCTTTTGAAGAAAGAAATTTATATTTCATATTGTGTATTTAATAACTTTTTTGTTAATATTGGTCAAAAATTAGTAATTTGTAACAACTGCATCAAACATAAATGTTCTTCAAACTAATTGTACCTGATGAAATACTTAACATTATAGCTAAATTTAATCAAAACAAAGGTCCCGGACATGATGACATTGGAAACATGATCATAAAACATGTTGGGTCGGAAATATCAAAACCCTTATCCATTATTTTAAACAGTTCTTTAAAATATGGTGTAGAACCTGAAGCTTAAAATTGCCAGTCATTCCCATATATGTTTGTGAATGTAGCTATTTCAATTGTTATATTAATGAAACGGTATTCCTCTTTGTTAATATTCCATCCAGAAATGATATGTTTCAATGAAACATTCAAAGTTTTAACATATATAGTTGGAAAATTTTAACCCATAGATCTCTGTTTGCTTAATTTAATAAATGTCCCTATCTTAAATCAAAATATGGGAAAGTTTCAAATTTAAATGCACATAAGATAGTCTTCAAGATATTTTCTATTTATAAATCTTACAATCAAAGGCAAGCTCAATATGGTCAAAAATTTCCGGTGTTCACAATTCAATGCAAACCACCCTAGCCATAAGACCAATCGTGATAATTACCGGAGATCATTAACGGAACTATCTAATCACAGTGGAGAGATATCAAACCATTTTGGGATAAGCCTGGTGAGCGTTCAGGGTAATGACACTTTCCAATGTCACAGCAGGTGCCTCTGCACATTACCTATAGGGTTGAGATTTCCTTTGGAAGCCCAAGTTCACCTGTTCTGATTTTGATTCAATTTTTGGTATGAATAGTCCTCAAGTTTACCCCAAAATAGCATATTTTCCGGGCTGCGTTTTCCATAGTCATCGTTACTTTTCAAAATAAATTGATCACATAATTTACAAGGTCATTTAGAGTAAGTCCATATCTGCTAACTTCTACTTAAATTTAATTCAAATTTAGATATAATTAAAAAGCAATAAATGATGTTTTATACCATGGTACATATAGGGGAGGCCTCTTCCTTTCATCGATACCAAAATGAAAATTGGCGGAGGCGTACGATTTTTCTAAAAAATAAATCGAAATTCAATTTTTTTTTTTATAAAGATTCTCAAATAAGGGGATTTTACACCTTTTTTGCTTTTAAAGAATCTATATTCCTAACATGCGTTGTTCGTTTTTAGGTCCATACGACAAACATTTCCGTTAAAATGACAACACAGATGAAATTACAATAATTATATACATGAAAGCCGAACAAGCAAATTCATTTGGATTTTTTTATGCGACAGGGAATTATCCGTTCGAGGAATCATGATCTGCCGTGCTTTACCCCATATATGATAGATATGACAGACATGTGAGTTGATAGTTATAAGCCAGGGTGTTTTAGCACAGCATGGATCTGACTCAAAACTTTTTTTCCTGTGAGGAGGATAATGTGTTTTTTATCTAAAATATATAATAAAAAACATTGACATTTTCAACTTTATAATTATATCTCTGCATCATGATGTACAATCGTATCAGAAACTTATCTCTTGAACGGAAAATATTAATTTATTAATCAGTTGAAAAGAGGTTACTCGGAAGAGTACAACTGAGTATATAGAATAACCTTAAGTGGGTCAAAATCATATTTATGACTAAGATATATCATCACATGTTCATTAAATTGATCATATCTCTTCATAATATTAACTTCTTTTTCAAAGAACCACTATTTTAGGGTACCCCTGCACTTACAATCTGTAAGCTCCTATTTGACAGTATAATAATTAGTTAAGTCAAGCCGTTACACCGATTTATTTTGAGTCAAAAATCGATTTAATATAATAAGATATTTTCATTATAATGGCTTTAGAACCACTTGCAAAACACTTTTAAGCCCGTATTCCAGAAAGGTGTTTAGCTAAATCAAGGTTTTATTTCTCGTCAACAGCACGACTCATTGACCTGTTCCGCTTGAAAGCTCAAACAGTGCGTATCATTCCTGGACAGTTAATGCTCGGTTAAACAATGGTTTAGCTAAACATCTTTCTGGAATACGGGCCTTAAATGTCCAAAGTTGTTATTGAGAAATTGTTGCCGAAGCGATAGCAAATTCATTTGATTTGAAAGAAGTTCATATTGATCTTCCAAATTCAAAATGGCCGCCAAAATGACCGCGCATATAATCTATTTTCATTCATATTGACGAAAACAGTCTTTAATTAATACACAAGATATATATAACATTGATGATTAATTGATCCGTAATTATGCTGTTATCCTGTTTTAAATTCAAGATCCAAAATACGTTTTATGCGCACAAAAGGGTTGAAGCTAATGATCAAAGTAATAAAACGTCAGGAGTAAGTTTCAGAAAGTTTCTTGACATCCATGCATTGATGTCATTTTATATACACTGCTCAATCAATATTGGATCAAGCGTGTTAGGCCGAAACCATAGTCGGCCTCCAAACAAAATTTTCGCTACCAAATATTTGGTCGTGACGTCAAAATGACGAGTGACTCCAAACAAAATAACTTCAACACCGAGTTGAGACCAATTAAAATTTCTCGCTAGATTGAACATGTTATTGAATTGCCATATACATTGGACCAAATGTTTGATACCCGTTCATACTTTAAATTTGATGGCAAATATTTGGTGACGTCACGACCAATTGTTTGGCAGGGAAAAGTTTGTTTGGAGGCCGACTATGGTTTCGGCCTTAGGGGCAAAGTTATGGATAAATGATTGTTTTGTAAATCAAGCAGTCATTTGTATTAATTATTTTGAATATATTTTAATTTTTTTATCACAACTCATTTTATTCTATTTTGAGTCAAAATTAGTGGACAAATGATATTGCTGTTTTGGTAAACTTTAATGAAAATAAGCTATTTGGGCGGCCATTTTGAATTTGAAATATGTATGATACGTGATTTTAAACCATATAAATTTGATATAGAATCAATTTTTCAATGACAACTGTGGACTGGACAAAAATGTCGCTGCTTTTAAGCCATTGTATTGAGCATAAGATAATTTTGGGGTCATTTTTACGAAAATATATATTTTTTGGCCCAAACTTGATTCAATTTTTCTGAATCTAGTATTACCATAATGTGTATGACAATCTGAATCTCTATGTATAAAGGTGGATTTATCATTTGTGAAAGATGGACAAAAGTGGACTGTGTAAGGTGCCAAACTAAATAAACCGTGTTGAATGATATTAGGGAGAGCTTTTACAGCTTTTTTCCTGCTATGCGCCTCTATTTTAGTATAAACTATTTTTTTCTCTTTTCCAATTGGCTCAAATGAGCAAGTGCTTTTATTTTAACTTATTTTTCAACTTTAGGTAATAAATGCTCTCCATCATCAACCAATATAGTTAACGGTTTAAGTCAAAATAGCAAATGCAAGCGGATAACATTAATTAATTGAATTAAAAACAGATGTAAAAGTGTTGTATTTTTAAAGTACATGGAAACCAAAAGACACTAAAGTGATGAAATCACCAATTAAGGTTCGTCGGTGGTCATTAACCGCTGATGGACATTTCTATTTACACCTGCCACACTTAAGTACAGAGTTATTTAATAACGCTGAAGTCAGCAGGTTGCAAGAAAAGTAGCGCCAAGGTGCCAATTCCGATGCTTCAATTGCATGTGAGTTGTGAATCATTTATTTGATTCTTCTGTAATCAGGTGACGTGCTGGAATAATATGCAACCCTTTGATATACAATTTATTAACACAGTGTATGACCTATATGAAATCGCAAAAGTTTACCAACCTATACTAAATCTAACTTGTAAGACACGTTTAAAAAAAGTTTGTAAGTTTGGAATCCCGAGGTTGAAAAATTTCACATCACTGAAGTGTCCCTATTAAACTTTTATTGACTGCCGTTTATAACATTCGGCTGATAGCCAGACTAATCCCAATAGTGCATATGTATAAATTCAATGACACCTCCTTAGAAATGTTAGTGTAAAAGACAGAATATTGGAAAGAATTTTCGATTTTTGATGCAGGAGTAAACCGAAAGTGCTCTGAGAACACCTGCGAGGACGAGTATGGATTGACAACCAAATTCACGTACAACTTAGGTCAAACCGTGAATCGAACCCAGGCCGCATTGGTGAAAGGCGATGGACGAAACGCCAACCCATGATACTGTACCCCACCCGCAAAAACCTCTGCTCCGTTCACTACTAAACCAACCACAGTCAAACCAACCTTATATTTTCCAAATATCTCACACCGGTAACAAGCAATAGCCAGCTGAATATTAAATGTAAACGTGGTGAATTGATCCGTCACACACACTATCCATACTGATATCGAAAGCTCCTTATTACCGAATTGACTATACACAGAAAAAACGAAGCGAGTCATTTGACTCGCCTGAGCCATAGTGTGTCAGTACATGGGCAAAATGACTCACTTATGCACAGTTTTTGAGTCATTGTGCCTCAAATGAGTCAAGTGACTCATTTTTTCTGTGTACAGAAAACATACAATATGATCATAAACCCGAAACCAGCTTATCCATAAGGCCCGATGCAGACTCCTCTATCGTATAGAATATTTTGCTTGGAATATTCTATGCTGACGACAAAATGACGTAGGTCATTGAATAAAACACAGTTTTATTTGATGACCACAGTTTTATTCGATCATTTTGTCGTCAGCATAGAATATTCTAAGCAAAATATTCTATACGATAGAGGAGTCTGCACCGGGCCTAACTTCATGGAAAAGCCTTTCAATCCCTGCGGATGTAAGCTGATGTAGTTTGCACCAATGTTCTAACCAAAGGATCCGTTCCCAATCTTTTGCATGAAATTTACCTGACTTTTGAAGAAAAAAAACCTATGCATTATGACTAATACGATTGCTATATATTTACGAAAAATACGTTTCAATAATTTTACGGATTACCTTAATAGCACTTTTTTATAATACACCTGGCAAAAATGAAACGGCATGTCTTTTTATCGCCGGTGTGTCAAATTCGGATAATTTTCGAAATATAAATTTGATTACTGCATCTTTGCTCTTTCATAAAACATCTCACTTGTAAATATTCATGCCAAAATGACTGAGATAGAACGCTAAAAAAACTAATCACATGTAACTTCGCTACATGTACATTGACAGAAATGTTTCATCTCAAATGCAGGCCTGCATAATTATGTTTCTGGATCATTCGTGAACGCGTAGACGGTAGCATTCACGCATCAGTCTCTCACGCGAGCATACGTTTTAAAGGTGGAAACGGTCGCGTCTAAGCTCACGACTTTTAGTTCGCGTTCACGAATTACTACCAAAAAAACGGTCATGTGATATTGCACATTATCTATGTCTCTCGCAATATCCACCTGTCAGTTCATACCGTTCGGGCTGGATGTTTTATAACTTTCAATCCATTATTAAAAGAGGATTAACAAGCAGAAAATGATGGTATTAATGACTGTTAGGTTCGTTAAATGTGTCATTTTACCCTTCTAACTAACAGATTTCACAAAAAAACAAAAAATCACCTTGTTTAGGCTTTCGCCAAGGAAACCCAACTTGGTACTTGGTACCAAGTAAGCTTGAAAGAAGCTTATCTTTAACAGGGCTCCAAGATGTTTTTCAGTTTTGAATGCAGGAGGAAGACCGGAGCACCCGGAGAAAAACCTGCGGAAGCGAGCATGGACTGAAAACCAAATGCACATTAAGCGCCGGGCCCGGGACTCGAACCCGGGACCTCATTGGTGCTAGGCGAGGTAACTACCGCTGCGCCAACCCGCTACCCCCATAAAAAGAACGCACCATCATCAATATTCGAGGTAAATTAGTGTTTCCATTGCGCAACGTATTAAGAAACAAAATGAGAGACACAGCCAACTGTTCTGTCGCGGTATTAATAAATTTGGACAACATTCAAGGTCATAGCATATCGTGTCATTTATAAGAAACGGCTGTTCATAACGCTTTCAATCCCTGGTCGTCCTATTATTTTAGTGCGATTTCTCTTTCTTTCGGTCAATATATCTCTTGATATCGCGAACATGATTTCAATCAATATCGTGGAATGACAAAGGCCACTTCCATATCAAAATATATTGCAGTTGTCAAATATCTAGGGTATAAAAAGGATATTTTTACAAAAATAAAACTCGAACACATTTCATATACATACGTTTAAATAATCTCTGGATTATGCATATTATAAAGCTGGTGACCCTTTACTATTTATCCAAATTTTGATCAAGAGTCATTAAAGCCAGTTTCAAAGGCCATCAAGTTATCAAACACATTTCTACCATATCCTATGCAAGATGATATAATGCTCTGAAGCTTTCAAAAATATCCTAGAGGAAAGATATTCACGACTCCAGAAGTCAACGATCAAAAGTAAAATTGCAGAAATGATCCTGGGGCTGTATTCATAAAGTACACTTAAGTGCAACTTTTTGAAGTGTTTCCCTTAATAATCTGCTGAAATTTAAGACAAACCCTTAGAGTCGCACTTAAATGAACAAATATTTCAGGGAATACCTTAACTTTTATAATTTTAAGGGCAACTTTTAAGAGGACATTGGAGCACCCGTAAAGTTTCAAATAGGTCTAGGTATTCTAAAGCATATAATGTTACATAACATGCTTTTTGATATTAACCTTCAAGTGTGCCTTAAGAGAGTTAGTTTAATACTTGGAAATAATTTCTACAAATTATAGTTAGCATTTTTGCACTTAAGATTACATTTAAAAAGAACACAAATGACACACTGCAATAATGCAGGAATGCTAAGGGAATGACTTAATGTAAGTTTAGGTGTAACACTTAAGTGTTAAGTGCTTCACTGACACTTAAGCGTAAAAATTGCACTTAAATGTAAGTAAATTTTATGAATACGCCCCAGATCTTTTATTTGATAGAAATATGCTTTGAGACATCATCAAAATATAGAAATCTGGGGTTTTTTTGGTTCGTTCTGGTAAGTCAAAGGTCAAATGTGCGATATCCATAAACATTATCTTTTAAAACTTTATTTACACAAAATTATCCAATCACCTATATAATATTAGCATGGATAACAATGGAAAAAAATGTGCGCCTGTATTAAAAGGGAATGATCATAGTTGAAACTCAAAAAGCTTTAGAGGTTAGAAAAGACAAATAATGCTGCTGCAACTTCTGTTTAGTCCAGCAGGTGGGACAAGAATACGTTCGATATTAGGCACCACTTCCACTATGACATAGGACCTACATAAATGGTGACTACTATATAAAAAAAAACAATTCAAGGCCACTGGTTTGAATCTATATGGGTCATTTATACTCGGCTTCTGAACAAAATTTTCGCTACCAACCATTTTGTCAAACTAGGTGTCAAAACGTTGTCAACAAGAGAAAGGTGTCTACAACATTGATAAGAGTGTCTATTACAATGAAAAGGTGTCTAAAATACCCGAAAGGGTGTGTAAAAACCCAAATGGTCTCTAAACCCAAAATCGATATGTAACTTAAAACGGCGTGTGAAATCAAGAAAGGTGTCTAAAATTCTGAGATTCTCCTAATTCCATGCTAAAACCAACAACACCTATGACCGCCCATAGTTTGACGTCACAACAAAATGTTTGGTAGCGAAAATTGTGTTTGCATGCCGCGTATAAATTGACCCTACTACGCACTGATTATTATGATAAATCAATATCACCACTAATGATGCCATTGGTATTGTCTTCTTTTTTTTCGGACCTGGATTTTGATATGGGATGTCTCACTTGTAAAAGGATTTTCATCCTATTTCGTTTAAAGGAGAAATATAACCCCACTATTTCTTCAGAATCTATAGACAAAACCATCTTAAAATAAAACAGCCACATTACAGATGACTTGAATTAAATCTTGTTTTATTGTGACCATGATAAATGATATTTGTATTCTTTACGTCATGTCTGGCTTGTCTGTCACCAAGGTGACATTACGCAATACCCATGATGCAATACCACCTGATGCATGCCAATCAATGACACCGTGAAAATAATAGTACAACCAAACCTCAACAGTTTTAAAACACTCCTATAAAACCACTTTTCTTACAAAACTTGCCAAAAAAGTCTTAGGAAATGAAATAACGAGGTTAAATTAAAATAAAGCTGGGAGTACAAGGAATCAATCAAGAGAGGAACATGATTTATAGTCATCTGGGTACATGAAGATCGAGGGTTGAGAGCCACAAGGCCGTATTTGCACGAGCAACAAAGAGAAGAATGTCATATTTGCACGTGCAACAAAGAGCCACAAGGCCGTATTTACAGGAGCAACAAAGAGCCAGAATACCATATTTGCACGTGCAACAAAGAGCCAGAAGGTCATATTTGCACGTGCAACAAAGAGCCAGAATGTCATATTTGCACGTGCAACAAAGAGCCACAAGGCCGTATTTACAGGAGCAACAAAGAGCCAGAATACCATATTTGCACGTGCAACAAAGAGCCAGAAGGTCATATTTGCACGTGCAACAAAGAGCCAGAAGGCCATATTTGCACGTGCAACAAAGAGCTAGAAGGCCACGTGCAACAAAGGTGCAAATACGGCCATGTGGCTCTCAACCCTTGATATGTAGCGATAAAGAGTATATGTAATTAGTGACAGGCCTGTCATTTTTCATTTCCTGAGACCATAAACAGAGTATTCTATTTACAAGAAATAACGTGTCAACTGCCAATATAGTCCAACCCATGCACACTGTTTTCATATATTTACTGAATTTTCCACCCTCTTCAAAGCTTATGTACAATTTAGTATCAAAATGCTCCTACAAATGCGCGCATTCTACAAAGCTTGCCTGATATAAAACCCGGTGTGACATTTATCTGTCGAACTTGTAATCATGCGCGCATATTGACTACCTCACAGATATCATACCCTAAACAAGGATTTTGGGGGTAAAAAGGTACCCTAAGCACGTACACTGATATACAATTCACACTGCTGTGGATATAAAACACCCTATTAAGCATGGACAAGGAGAAGCAAAGCACACAAATATACCCTAAGAGAGGATTGCCTATGAAAATACATACCCTTAAGTCTTGAAATTGCCCGTTTTTATACCCTATACAAGGATCCTCCTATAGGATCCTAGTTAGTTTTGCTTGTAAAAATTACCGTAAATTCTTGGTTTCATTAACGCGGATGGTTACAAGTTTAATAGATGAGTGGTACCCCGGGATATAAAGTCTTTATTTACAAGAGATTTAGTATTGTACGCTACCAAATCGAATTATCATAATTGCAAATACGATTTACTTTTTGCTACTCGTCTTTGTTAAGCCAAACTTTTTAACGTTGTCTCTTAAGGTTTGAGTCTGTTTCTTTTTACCGCCATTTCCCTTTGTTTTTGATTTTCCTTTTGTTTTGCCTTTGTTTGTCTTCTCTTGAAATTTGTATCTCCAGATTAAAAATATACCAACTCCAATAATAATTGATAAGAATATGAAGGTTAGTGACAGGCCAATAGCTAGACCACTTGATCCCCTCGATTCGGTGACTTCTTTATGTTTCGAGGCTTCAGGGTTGTTGTTTTGCTGAACAAAATCGTTCTGATAATCAGGTGGAAGATTAACTTCAATCTCATTTGAAGGATCGGAAACGGTTTCCTTTGTAGGTACACTGGTCGGAACTTTGTCCACAGGGAGTGTGTTACATGTGTCCCCTCGACACAACACCTCTTTATCGGATGCAGGATGAAGCAGTTTCGGGTTTAGGGTCACAGTTTCTTGGGCAGTTGTTTCGGCAACCGTTGTTTGGACAGTAGTTGTGGGCGGTATCGTTGTTTTCTTGATAGTTGTTGCCAAGGTTGTGGTTGGTTTGACAGTAGTTGGTTGAGAAGTTGTTGTAGGAAGTGTTGTTGTTGTTGGAAGGGGTGGTGCAGTTGTAGTTTCCCAATGAAAGTTAGGATTAGCATGAATATTAACCCATAGGAGCGCTGTGGCAGAGCCTGTTAGGTTGTACGCGCTATCAGGTTGCGATGCAACGCATTTGATCTCAGCAGTATCATCACTGTGAATTACAGGGTAGATTTTCAACCGACTACCACCTCGTTTCGTGGAAAATCGTCTGTGCAATTTATTAACCGGTCGTCCGTTAAAATACCATTTGAATACAAGTCCAGGTACAACTTCACTGACACAGTTAAAAGTAGCACGCGTCCCTGGATCGGCCGTTTGAGTTGATGGTTGTAAGCTTACACCAAGTGCACTGCGTAATGGTTTCACGAAGCAACTTGAGGGTCTTTGTCTGTTGACAGGATTGTACGCAACGCAAGTAAATCTCTGGTCTACATCTTGCTGTGAAAGTGTTATAGTCAAATTGTGAACATTTGGGGACCCTTTTGGCGTTATCTTTTCTTCGATAAGTTTATTTCCTTTAAGCCACGACAAAGCGGCGGGAGGATTGCCACCTTGCGACATGCATGTTAGCGTTATAGCCTCGCCGACGCCAAACCGAGCAAACGATGGAGTCATACTGCACTTCGGAAATCCCCTTTCTGGTGCAGTGAAAACAGTTACTGTTACTGAATTCGAAAAATAATCCTGTCGTCGTGTTTCATCGTAAAAATGACAAGCATAACGCCCTGCATCAGTGCCTTCGATGTTCCGAATCTGCAGGTTATACTCCCCATTACTGCGGTCGCCAATGATGCTAAAACGCGACCGTGAAGTCATCACTAATGAAAATTCAGGGTCCACATGGGGTCCCTTTGAGACGATTCGGCCCTTATTCCTCTCCTGCCATGACAAAGTGGCAGTTATATAGGAAAAAACTCCACAACGTAGTAGCACAGTGTCCCCTTGAAGAGCAACAACATAATCCGGTGGTTCAACGCCAAATTGTCCAACTCCAACGTTAATATTCATCGATAAAATAAGAAGCAAAGAGGATAAAAATACTGACTCCATTTTCAAGTTCTCAAATACAACAACTCTGATGTCATCAATCCGTCATATGTTAGTCAGAAGGCAGATTTGTCACATATAAGGCAATGCCGTTTCTAGTTCAGGTTCATTGAACACGGTGTATGTTCCATCCAAGTCACAGGAAAGGAGGACAGTATAATATTAATGTGCAGAAGCCAAAAACTTGTCATTTATGCAAAAAAATCAAATATATTGCGTGCAAATCAAAGTTAGAAATCATCAAGTTTGCGTTTATTGCCCTGACAGGGACAATAGGCAATAGTCATTGGCAATCTGCAAGTTACTCGGCAGGTCTGCGGAAGAGTGACATGAATTACGCTTCCCGCATAAAATGTCACATATCATACACCCTGACTAAATGCACACGGGAGATTGATTTTAGTCGTGATCCAGCAGTTTTACTGTAATAACCTAGTTGGCCCGGTGAATTTCCTGCAGTTGCTGTCACTGGACTTGGAAAAAGGAATTTGAGTAATCACCCAGGTTGATTTTTATCCTCTCCCGTGCTTCTATTCCCGTCATGCCTTGCTTTGTTATCATTGTTGACATCCTGTCGAATCAGTGGCTGCTTGGATTTTTATTATATGGCTTTTTGTTTGATAAATCTATGAGATTATATAACCAAAACAGACAGGACAGTAGGGAATTCGCGAGTATCGTAACCACTTTTTGACTGATAAAAAGATAACGTACCTTGAATCTTTGACACATCAACGTTCATGAACCAACATGACAAATCTGATATTATTACTACTGATCCAACTTTCTATGCAAAACGTTGACGCCTTTGTACTGTGGTAATCACAAGAAATTAAGAAGCTGACTGTCAGGAAACTCTTATTCTGTAACGTGTTGAAATTGTCAGTAATTAGGTTACACTTTCATTTAATTTGAACTGTTGAATGAATTGTCGGTATAAGGTGCGAACCATTTGATTCTCAGGGGAGCAAGGAAGTTTTTGAGAAAAAAAAAACTTGAGTAAAAAATAAAAAAACTTGACCCAACTACTTCAAGATAAAGAAAAACATAAAAAACGAAATAAAAAATCGGTGCCGCTGAAGGCCACAAAAAATCTCGCCAAAAAATTAACTCAACCCCAACTTCCATGCCCCCTGAAAATAAAATAGTGCACCCCTAAAGTAAACCCAAGCAGGCCCCTATTTCATAAACGTTAAAATCAACCTAAGTCATGGTACTTAGGATGAATTTCTATTGAACTATGGATAGAATTTTAAATTTTGAGTTTATATTAAAGCTATTATTAATATTATCTACCTCATAAAGGAATTGAAAATTAAAATAATTCTGATTTTTTTTTATCTAAAAAAAGATAGGACGAATCCTACAATTAAGATTTAGGTTAATTTTAACTTTAATGAAATAGGGGCCAGGAAACCAGCTATGAATATACAACCTTATATTGCAATGATTATATAACCTTATATCGTTGTACCATCATACCATGTGTCGGTTTACACTTTTAAACGTCTTATGGATTACATCTTACAGCTGAAAAAACAGCCTGTATGGTATGTACAACTGAACCTTGAAAATAAGTATTCCTTGTTGAATCAACATTATATTTCAACAGCTGATAAATTTTCAAAAATGACAAAGTTACATAAAGAGGTATTTTCCTTGTCGCATATGTAACTCGTTATATAGCAAAATGTACCATAAGTCGGAGCTACAAGTGTCTGATTAACAAACTTTCAAAACTAATCAATAATCAATATTTTAAAAGAGAGCAATAACCTAAAGCCTCTTTTGCCTTTGCTCCATTATTATTTCACCAAAGAACCTAAGTGATGACTTTAGTTTATTATTCTCTCTTCAAATATTGATTATTAACTGTTTGTTAATCAGACACTTGTTGCTCCGTCTTGAGGTACCTTTTGCTGTAACACGTTAAGCTCAATTCATAGTCGGCCTCCAAACAAAATTTTTCCTACCAAACATTTGGTCGTGACGTAAAAATGACGATTGACTCCAAACTAAATAACTTCAACACCGAGTTGAGACCAAACAAAATTTCGCGCTAGATTGCACACGTTATTTAATTGCCATATACATTGGACCAAATGTTTGGTACCCGTTCATAGTTAAAGTTCGATGGCAAATATTTGGTGACGTCACGACCAAATGTTTTGTAGGAAAAATTTTGTTTGGAGGCCGAGTATGAATTGAGCTTTCGTATATGATTCACCTTCACTTGGTGACCTTGGGCTTTAAAATCTACTTTGAAATAATCTAACCTTGGGTTTACATCTTGCAAATGGCCGCTAAAATGACTAAAATTAATAATAATAATAATAATAATGTGGATTTATTATGCGCACAAATCCACCAAAAACATGAGCTCAAGGCGCAGTTACAAAAAATCTTACACTACAAAGAAATATATACAAAAATTAGCTTAGTTACAGTAAATTATAGTAATTTGGTAATTTATACAGTGAAAAGTAATGAAATGATCCCATTTGTATTTAAGTAATTCTTTTTCGATAATGAAATCCTTCATTCCGCAACGAGAGCGCTAAGGGGCTCAAAAGAAAGTTTCATATAGGGCAATTTGGGCACAATTTTGACTCTAAAATGGCAAAATAGACGGCCAAAGTACCTTTTTCTATACTACTCACACGGATAAATCTGGATATGACCGGATGTTAGTGTTCTTATTGTCACCCTGGCACCATATGTTCCGCTTCTCATATCAATGAAAATATAATAATGTTTATCTAAATAAAGGGTAAAATAGTTTACCGGTATAAGATTTTCGCCTGCTTTTTACGTCTTCACCACTTTATCGGAAAAAGTAGAAAATTCACCCTGTAACTATACCCGTTACCCGGGGACAAACAGATTTTATAAAAAAAAACATAATAGAAGACGAATACTTTTGGATTAAGCCAATCAGATTAAATCGCAATTATATCTTATTAGCCATTCCATGTATATACCGGTATCTGTTTAACTTTCCAAAACGCTTAGAACTTTCAAAATATAAGCTAACATGGCGTCATAAATTACAACAGGTTCGAAAATTATGTCGAAATCTGATTTTGGCCAAAAATGGCCACCGATTCAAAATTTCGCTCTTTCTAAATAGTGAATTTTTATCGGACTTTTGCTAATAAATGAAGAAAATTATAATTTAAACATGTCCTGTAGGTTTAAGCGTATATCATGCAGATGGTTATTCAAAATTTACCCACAGTTTAAATAGTTAACTTGAAGAATTAATGTTATCCCTAAAAAAATGAATAATGCTTATTTTTATTCTTCAACTTTCGCGCCACAATTTGATTGACAGATTCAATATAAACAGCTCATTCTGGAATGCATGGAATGCAGGTAACCCTAACCGCTGTTTGATACCATTATATTGTATTCATTTATACCCAGATGCACATTATTAGAGGCGCTATTTATATCAATCAAGTTTCCGCAAAATTTACGAGCCTTAGTTTCAACATTTGACACATGGAGGTAAAAGATACCAAAAATTAATTTTATTTATGTTAAATTTACATTCTAAATATTTAATTAATGCAACATGCATATACATGTAATCAATTTCAAAAAATGAATAGCGCCACCAATAATGAAATCTTTTAAGATTTCATTTTCAGCCCATAATTTTAAAATTATGGGCTGGAAATGAAGCTTTTTGATCTAAAATGAGGTGTTTTTTTGTGTTTTTTGAGAAAAAATATCAAACAGCGATCCCTAATTTGCATAATATATAGATGTTCTGGAATAAACACAGTTCAGTTATTATTCTTAGTGTTTGTCTTTGTTCATTGTCCCTGTTTTCAAGCGCTTCGAGACCCTCCAGGATGATTTTTGCGCGTTATAAAAACGCTTTATTATTATTATTATTCAGTGAAAATTGTACCAAATTTGACTTAGTATAAAGTCTGATTTTACCTGATCATTTAAAAAATAACATAGGTTTTTACCTTTGTTGAAAACTCAAAAACTAACAATGCTGTAATATCCAAATTTAAGGAGTATCTATAGTATCCCTAATTTAGGGTTTTTCCTAGAAAAAATTGCAAAGAGGCTGATGTCAACTGATTATGTTAGGTATAGGTGTAAATATTTACAGAAAAAAAGAAAGGAAGGGTAGGGGCTGGGGAATCTTATTTTTCGGCGGTCATTAAAAATAGGTGGTCATTAGCCCTAAGTTATGCATAAAGTATGTCGTATTTAACATCAAATTAAGGGAAATGTAATTTAAAACACTGGGTGATTTGTTTATTTTGTTATTCTATCACCTTGCAAAACATTATACCTAATTAGGGACATTATGGCCTTAAAATCGAGGTTTTTCGTTAAAATAGGTAAAATTCAATATTTTGCTATTGTTATCTCTAACTTACGGTTTATTTAGAAAAGAAAATGGCAAAGAAGCTGATTTCAACTAATTGTGGAAGTTATAGGTGTCAATATTTACCCCAAAAAAGTAAGGAAGGTTTGGGCTGGGAACCCGATTTTATGGGGTCATTAAAAACAAAGGGTTATTGGCCCTAAGCTACGCGTGTTTGGTATTAAATTAGGGAAATGTTATTTAGGACACTGGGTGTGTTGTTTATTTTGTTACGCTATCACCGTGCAAAATGTAACACCTGATTAAAGACGAATGTTTTGTTAAAATAGGTCAAAATTCAAAGTTTTGCTATTATTATCCCTAAACTATGGTTTATCTAAGAAGAAAATGGTAAAGAAGCTGATTTCAACTGCTTGTGGTACTTATAAATGTCAATATTTACCTAAAACAAGTAAGGGTGAATGGGAGTTGGGGAACCTTATATTTAAAGCAATACTATAAAGTGTTATTTTTTTTATTTTTTTTTTGGCTTATTGGGTTTGTTTTTGGTAGATATGAATACCCTCCAAACGATTTGGCTCAAAGATGCTTACTTTTTCTATTCTGGCCATTTATTGAATTAAAATCGGAATTTAATTCGACAAGTATTAGTACAGGAAAGCATGCAAGTGCTTTTTATCCATTTTTTGATGTCAATTTTTCACTAAATACACTTGAAAACGCTTTTAGATAGTTACATTCCTCCATATTATGCTGTTTTTACTATAAACCATTTTTGATCAAAATCTTATAGTATTGCTTTAAGGGGCGGGTTTATTAAATATATTATGCTGTTAACTCTAAATTTTGCTTGAATATCATGTTTAATATCGAATTAAACGAAAATAATTATAATAAAAACAATGATGTTCAATTTGTTACTCTATCACCTTGCAAAATGCTATACAGTGGAACAGGCCTTATTTTTCCTAATTTTAAATGACTATAATATTAGTATGTTACACACTACCAGTTTGATATTTTAAATATATATTAGCCAAGGGCACTTCCTTATATATGCCGAAAATTTCAAGTTCATTGGTTTACTAGTAGCTGAGATAGCTTTCACATGTAAGCTTGTTTTGTATTGGTCGAAAATGAGATATTGCTGACAAGGCCAAATATTAAGCCAATCAGTGGTGCGTTTATAGCATGTGTCAACTGAGTGATTCAGTCCTTTAAACACACAATATTGATTTCGTGTAATGAGTGTATGAATGGTGTTGTGAGCAATGCTAAACCATTGGGTAACTAATGGTCTGGAAAATACAATAGCTGTAAATTGCTTGCATAATACTAGTGCCTTTAAAATTAACCCATAATTAAGAAATATTAATTTTAACTGATTTGTTGTTTTATTTCCAGACAAAATGTTATACAATTATCTATAACCATAATGTACATACATGTATGATGAAATTTTGGTGCTTACCCTTGAATTTTCTGTTAAATTAGCAAAAATGTCAAAATGGTTTCCAAGTCAAAACACAATTAAACAGTAATT